>JANHFM010005799.1:34554-54558 GCA_032468115.1 Grayia smithii | reverse complement strand
TCCTTCCTTCCTTCCTTCCTTCCTTCCTTCCTTCCTTCCTTCCTTCCTTCCTCCTTCCTTCCTTCCTTCCTTCCTTTCTCTCTCTCTCCCTCTCTCTCTCTCTCTCTCTCTTTCTTTCCTCCCTCCCTCCCTCTCTCCCTTCTCTTCCCCCCTGTGCAATCAGTAGTTCTGAACTAGGGATATTCAGCATATAACTGTTGTACTAATAAAGGACACGTACTACTATATAACAAAATCTGTAGGATATGCTACTTAAGAAAAGCAAAGAAAATGCAAAGTTTATTTAAAACTGATTGTTGTGTGTTGATTTAAAACTGTACGTATAAAATTAGTGCAGCTGTGTACGTATGAATATACTTATGCAGTATGTCCCAGAAGGAAAGCAATTGGCATTTGCATTCTTGGAAAACAAAGATGGAAGAACACAGCTGCTGGGGAATTACCCAATGGGAGGATTTAGTAGTCTGCAGTCTGGACTGAGTACCTTGAAGCTGTTGCCAAAGAGTCTTAGTCTGGACAGGATTTTCTTAAGATGGCTTAGAGTCAAGCCACCATGAGCACAGGAAAGGAGCAGCTTATGGGTACTGTGCGGGTATGACCTCGGTTGCCCTTATATTTGCACATATTAGAAGGGCTGGTCTATTCTATTCTAAACTTGTCAGACAAAAAAATCAAACAATATCCAACAAAGATCTATTTGTGCAGAATTTGTATAATCTCTGCTCTGTATGGAGAACTAGGCAGGTACACACAGATGCGAGGCTGCTTGTAACACTACTCTTTATTTCTAACACAACAATAGCTAACAAGGCAACTCCGCGCAGGCTCATACACTGACAGAACTGTTGCCGTCTGACATCTGCTTAAATAGAGGAGCTGTCAGACAGAGGAACCCAATGGGAAGACTGCAGATTTCCCACTTTTGGCTGCTCACGCCTTAGCCAATCAGGGATGGTCTGCAGCCAGCTGGGTTGGGCGGAGTCGTAAGTGCGAGGACTCAACAATCTCCATAAGAGAGCCATGAAAACTGGTGAATAAATACCTAATTGGAACATTGTGTCATGTAGAAACTCTTGCATAAACAAATACAGGATAACATGGATGGCCGTTTTATTTCTATTTCATTTTTAAATTTAAAAAAAAATCCCTCAATTTTTTTAATCAGCCTGTTTCTTTTTACTTTGTTTATTCATAAGGGACATATTATATTGCAGTTGTTATCATTTCAACAGTTGAGTTTATGAAAAGAAAAGAAAATAGAGGGAAATGTAGCTAGAATGCATACTCCTAGTTTTGTGAGGTCTGTTAAAAACCTATCTTTCTAAATCTGCTCATAATTTCCAGTAACACTGTGTGTGTGTGTGTATTCAATGTGGAATACAACTGCACACGCATGCAGGTACGCATGTATGTTGGATTAGTGTCTGATCACAGAATCCTTTTTTTTGGTAACTGTCAAGCAAACCTTTAATTTGAATAACAGTGACATAACTTATGAGCAAAAATGTTAATCAGTAAGCAGCTTGAGGCACACTTGAAATCTTTTTTTACTTATTATTTTACTCTTTAGGACCATTGTTTTTTCATCAGTCACTTGGCTTGTTCTGAAAAAGAAGTTCATCAGTATGCTATGGGACTTTGCACCGAAAGCTGGATTCCATCTTCATTTGTTTTTGTTCTCATTTGCTGCTTTTAATCAGTTTCCAGTAACTCAGTAGGCCTGACTATTGACGATATTTAGCACTAAAGTGATTAAATGATAAATGCATAAGTTTGTATTCAACACACAGGGCTACTTCTTTTCAGAATCATGCATTCCAGCAGCTTTGTAATGGTTAAACAAAACTTAGAAACAAAGCATCATTGAAATCACAAGGGGATCACAAATGGAGACTTACAGCAATTGGCCCAGGGAGTCACTTGAAGCCAATAGAAATAGATTTGGATGAATTCCTCCAGTATGTGTGCCTCTTGCCAAAAGAACAGAATTTAGTACATAATAGTTTAGTAGTCTAAATTCCTGTATTGTGTGTGTATTTCAAACTTTATGAAACCACAGGCAGAAGAGTGTGCTTTGCATTTATTTCCTTTAATTTATTTTTGAAGCGAAGCATTTATGCTATTGTTGTAGGATGTTCTTTGACATGTTTTTTTAAGAAAACCTTTCCTTTTTTTATATAAAAAAGATCATATTGATTATATTCCACATATAACCACTGAGACATTGCCAGCATAAATCTTGCAGAAGACATTAAATGTTTCATATATATCAGAAAAACCAGTCTTTAAATGTCAACTATGAACTCTTGCTTTTTTCACACATGCATAAAGTCTAGACAGGTACAAAAACTAATAAGTAGTTTATACCCCTGAAAGAATAACAATTCAAGTGACTTTAGTTTTAGAGTATTATGAAACAAAACACATGAGTTTTAAAAGCCTACAAAAATAAAAACAGCCTAGATAGATTTGTAGTTTCTAAATTAACTGAAATTTTTCTACTGTTCCTCTATGGTTCGAGTTCATGGTGAGGTGCAACATTCAATTTCTCCTTTTACATTTCCATCTGCGTCTGGATTTTTCAAATCCAGCCTACCATTTTAGATGAAATGTTCTAGAAATTGCTGTGTACAAATCTTGTAGAAATAGCTGTAGTCAATAGCTGTCAGTTTTTAATCACTTCTGTGGCCTTAGAAATATTGAGAATAACACAAGGACTTTCAAAATAACAATAAGGAAATATATTTTTTAAACCTACCAAGGTGATGGAGAATTGCTACATTCCTATTCTGTTGATCTGCAATTGAAATGGAATTTATATACTAAAAATTTTGGGGTGATCCATGGCTGAAATACTTCAGCTGAAGAACAGGATTGTTGTTGCCTGTTGTATTTAATTCAATAGAACTTCTACATGAATGAAATTATGACATATTGATCATAAGATAACATGAAGAAAAAAACATGGAAATGCTGTTCTGCTGTCTATCATTTTGAAACATTGAGAATGAGAAATTTATTTTGTAAGCAATGTATTTACAAATTGCTTTTTGAAAATAGACTTTCACAACATTGTCTACAGTGACAGACCAATGGTTAGAGACTGATCTTCTATTTATGAAAGTTACTATTCAAATATATGAAAGAAAATAGTTGCCTGATATGTAACCAATAACTAGATTTCTTATTAAATAATATCATCAATTTAACACTTGCCTTAAAAGTTCCAATTTAATATTGGTTTCTTATTCAGGAAAGGGTATAATCTGGAAAACGGTATGCAACTTTTGCAAGCTTTTGCTACAGCTGTCAACAGTTCTACATAATCATGTTTAGAGCAATTCCTAGAATTCAGCTGAATTTCATTAAGATTTGTAATAAAATTATTTAAAATGCAGTTTCATGAAAAGTCTTCACTTTTACTTGATTGGTAAAATGTACAGATTGCTGAAGAACCTGTTATAGAAATGAGTTGCATGGAATTGCATGGAAATATCACTATTATGTAGATAGTTGACATTATTTGCATAACATCTGGCTGAGTATTAAACTTAACTAATAGAGACATTGCACAAATTATTTTGAAAGCAGGCATGGTTGTTATAGTTTCTTATGAATATAATTGTATTGATAGAAGATCGTACAACTTCCAGTGGGATGGTTATTAGGTATTTTTAAAAATATTTGAGATTTTATTGTGCATTTCCAAACACTGAATTATTTAATTATTTATTACATTTCCACTATATTGCTAAAAAAAAAACTTGATTTGCCTGCCTGAAAATGATGTTATATATTTTAATCTATCTAAAAACAAATCAGAGATTCCATTTGTGAAATGTTTAGTTTACTTTTATCTTATCCCTTTTTATGTGAGTATATGATTGAATATTTTTCTAACAATAATTCTAACTTCTGATCAATGGGCATGTTCAAGGTTTGTAATATTGTAAAAATTAAAATGTTAAAAATAATTGTCTTCCGTTGTATTTTAAAGTACTTAAAAACAAGATTCTCAGTGTATGTTTATTTTTCCATTTTAAGCAATATTCCGACAACTTTACAATATGGTACTCTGCTAAAGAGTAGCTTGCTTCACAAATCAGATTTGGGTATCCACTTAATGATCTTTAAAATGTTATCTGATGGAATCTTGTTTCAGTCCATTCTTTTCATTATCAGTTATTAAGTAAAGGAAAGTATATATTAGGTCCTGCATTTTAATGAGTGAAATGATTACTTCTGTTTGTAGAAGGGATTGCAATCCAATTAGGCTTCTGTGAACTAAATACTAGAAAGGTTCTTGGCAGTTTTCCTCTGAATTTCCTGCACCATTTTCTCTGCTGCTTTTGAATCCACCCTGCAAACTTTCTTCTAGAAAAGTCTATAAACAAGCACAACATTCTTCAGAAGAATAGAAATCAACCAACACAGTCCCTAATTCTGTGTCACAAGTAGCTTTTTCTTCCCATGTTGTTTCCTTTCAGGTGTTATGAGAAATTGTGAAGGAGCAATACCAACATCAGAGAGTTAGTTTGCTACATTGGTTGAGGCAGAAGACTAGAAATTGGGAGATTGTGAGTTCTAGTCTTGCCTTAGTCACAAAGCTAGCTGGGTGACTTTGAGCCAGTCACATTCTCAACCTGGGAAGGGGGCAATGGCAAATCACTTCTGAAAAATCTTGCCAAGAAAACTCCAGGGATCTAGTTGTCAGAAATCACACTGACTTGAACACACACACACACAAAATCAGATTTCAGATTCTTCCAGTTTAGGATCAAACTGGATATGATGCCATTAACTCAATTAGCAACTCTGTGCCTTTTAAAAAATAAATCACAGGCTTGGGGGATACCAGAAATTTACACAAATGTCCAAAAAGCTCACCTTTTTAAAATACTGGATCAAACATTTACTGCTAGAAGTCCTATTTGGAGAATTGTGTAGAAAATTAGACAGACTAATTTTAATTTTCCTCTTTTTCCTATTAGTGAACTAAGTCCACTATTAATAAATTAATTGTATAATATGATAGAGATATGTGAAGAACTAATGTTTGTTACTTAAGAGAGGTAAGATTTTCCCACCTTTTCCCCTTCTCTTTCTTTTATCATATAAATATTAATTATATATAAAAAAATAAACTTGTAGGCTCTGAGAAAAAAAAAGTGTGTATCAGATCAGGACTGATGCATGGAAAAACGGATGTTAGTTCACTGGAGACTTGATCCAGACCTGCTGATTGCATTGAGACAGGAGGAGTTCTGGATAGTTTTCTAGATAATTTTCACCCTAATGTATATAGTAGATATAGGTTGTCTAAATAAGACCTAGATTGCAGCAAGGGAAAATGGCTAAGACCTCACATACATGATGTTGGTTTGGATCAGGGGGCATGCCTGTAAATTCACTTTTAAAAAGCCATTCGTGCGGTTGCTAATTGTGTGAATAGCAACTCTTTGGGTATGGTCCTCAGTCAACAGCATCTTCTTTGAGAAGAATAAAAGCTGTGGTTAAGATGTCATTCACATAAATAAGTTCTGGCAAGGATGAATGCTGAGGCCGGGAACTGAAGTAGTCTTTATAGTGTCCATGGCATTCAAAATGGTTTTAATCCTTCTTCTTATTTTCACTGGCTTTGTCAATTGCAGATTGGTCTACTTCAACAAGAAGAAATGAATTCCTCCTGCTGTTGCAGCAGATTGCAAGGACAACAGTCCTGGAAAATTTCAATTAATTAAAATGCTTTGAATGGTGACATAATAGTATTCAAAGAAAAGAGTGACTAAGTGTATATATGAACAGTGCAGTTTAAAGAAGTATTTGGAGTTATTTGTGTGATTTTACTGTAATTTGTTTCTCTAAAGTGTAAGGGCCAACTTTGGAAAGATAATTGTTTTATTATATCATTGAAGAAATGTAGGCTTTCTCTGAGGCTCACAAAAGGAATTGAAAGGGAGAGACATTTCATTTTTAAAATGATTTTGACTCTGTCATACAGTACAGCTAAATGTTAGCTTTTGTAATATTAATTGCAAAGAAAATTAAATAGTAAAGTATTTTGAAACACTTCTCAAGCACCAACAATATATTGCAATAAATAATAGGATTTGTATATGCATTTGGGAGATATTTTATCTTATCTAAATCACAGTATTCTCAACTACATTTGGATACGATAAAATTGCATTGGTTCTAAATGTCTCTTTATTAATGCATAAGTAATATTTCTTTATCTCCCCTGCTTTATAGTGTGTAATATGCCTGCATTGATTCGTGTGAGAAAGGAAACCCCAAGTTGTTTTCTATAATGGTGCCCAGAATAATTTTGAAATGTATGTTCTCCCTCTAGGTGGAGACAGCATCCAGGAGTGGGTTGTACTCTCTCTGTTCAGCTGAAGGACTGAGTCTGCCAAAGATGTTAAGCTCCGCCTCTGTTGCTGGGGCTTTCCCACTTTTCGACTCAGTCCTTCAGTCTGGACAGGCGTGTCAAAAGACTTCTCCAACCCTTTCTGAATGCTTTCTCCCTTCCTTTGATGTGGATTCTGCAGTTTTTTTTGCTTCTGTGTACTGGATTTGTGAGTGTAGCCAGATAGGCTTTTGTTTGACACCCTTTGTGGATTGCCAATGGTGGGAGCTTAGGCTGTGCCATTGGTGGTTATTCCTGCAGTCCTGCAATTGACAGGCCTGTCATTCTGCATTGGAAATCTGGTTTGGCCACCTTCTGTTGAGCTGCAGATGCTCCAGAAGGGTGTGGAGGCTTTGTGCTCCCACTTGGCTGCAGGAATTGTTGTTTGAGGAGTTTTGCACTCCCAGTCAAGCGGGCTGCTTTTGTTGCAAGGAGTTTCACACTCCTTTTACTTTCGGGCGAGTCAGGTGGCCATTTCAAAGGCTTTTTTACGCTGCCCGACAGTTGGAGCTTCTGCAGTGGAGCTTTGCGCTCCCAGCTGTCAGCCTGCTATATTTGACAGCCGCCCGTTCTCCCTCAGTTGTTTTTCAGCTGCTGACAGGTCTCCCAAGGCTGTTTGCATCTTAAAGGAGCCGTGAGCTCCGAGGCTTTACTTTGCAGTCTTTATTTGCTGTTGCTTTGGAGTCGTTTATTTGCTGTTTGACAGGAGCTTTGCGCTCCATGCCTCCCCTTGACAGCCGCAAATCAGTTGGCCTTCTAAGGAGCCTCTCTTGCCCTTTGGACAGGTTTTTTTTTTTGTTTCCTTGAACATTTTTTTCTTGTTGTGTGACTTTAAGAGCTCCCTTTAAAGTGCAGCTTCAGGGCTTTATTCAGCGGATAGTGCAGGCAATTAACTCCCTTTGTAAAACGCCTGATTGCTTTAGCTTGGCTTTTTCTGCAGCCTTTGCACCCCTCTTCAGCCAGAATGCCTAAGGCTCTGCAAAAGACCAAAAAGGGCGGGAAATTAGTGCAAGCCAGTATGGCTGTACCTGAGGCAGCTTCGACTGATTCTGGGGCTCTCCAGTCTGGATCCCCTTCTGACAAGCAGATAGCTCCTTCGCCTCAGCCTGAGGGCCAGGATCCGCATAGGTCCCATGGCTCCAAAGCTTCCCAAAGAGCTGATCTGCGCAGGGATCGAGTATCACAGAAGCTCTGTGACAGAGCAAGCAAAGATAAAGGCTCCGCCTCAAATAAGCATTCTAAAGCTAGAGATTCGGACAGAATACAGTGTAGGCAGCTATCACCGGAGGGAGCTCCTGACCTTTAGCTGTCAGAAATATTACTTCCAAAGCTGAGTTATGGGGTTCTCCTGAAGAGAGACCTCATTCATCATCAAGCAAGGGTTGTGCTTCTCAGGCTCGCAGGAGGCACTCCCTAGCCAGGTCTCAGGCCTCAGATGAACATCCTGATTTAGGTGGCCAGTTTGCACTGCCTGCTAATTTTCAAACGATTGTGGCAACTGAAATTTCTGAAGGCATTACCAAGAGCTTACAGCCCTCTAGGAGGGCATATTCTGAAGCCTCTGACTTATATGATTCTGACATTGAGGATCAGGAGAACGCTTCTTGTGTGCGGGACCCTGACTCTCCTGATCCTTCCCAGGAGATACAGCAACCATTTGCTGAGGAGGTTGCACAGAGACAATTAGATTTGTCTGATGATGAAGGAATGTTTCCAGTCCAACCCGCATTTATGGGGCTGTTCTCCCTGGGGTGTTTAAGTCACTTCTATTTAAGGCAATCAAGGTTTCCAATCTGCCCTTTCCTTCGCAAGGGACTGAGGCCTCTACCTCCCAGAATGGAGCTGACCCTCTTTTCTTGGAGCCTGGCAAGGCAATTGACGTTGTCCCCTCTCCTCATTTGCTTGTCAATGTTGTACAGCGACAGTGGGCATCTCCTGGAACGGCTCCTATGCTATCCTCGACTGACAAACGTTATTTTAATGTTGGCCCTGAGCTGGCGAATGTCCTCCATATCCCATCGGTGGATGTGCCTATTGCCGCCTTGTCATCATCCAACATTCCGGGGGAGCCGGAGGAAGGTCTCCGTCTTGACGATCGGCGAGCGGACCAGTCTTTGCAGAGGTCACATCAGAGTGGTGCCTGGGCCATCCGCTCAGCTATGAAGGCGTCGTTTTTTAACAGAGCCACTCTCATCTGGCTGCGCCATCTCCAAGAGAAGTTACCAGTTTCTGATGTCAGACTCCATCAGGATCTCAATAAGATTGTAGCCATGGTACAGTTTTCTGCTGATGCCACCTTGAACTCGCTTCGCGGCCAAGGCCATGGCTTCTGCAGTTGCTGCCTGGCACCTTTTGTGGTTGTGGAATTGGCAGGTGGATGCCTGCCATAAATGGTGCCTGGCTTCTGCCCCCTTTACCAAGGAGAGGTTATTCCGAGCGGCCTTAGAACCTCTCCTAATAGAAACAAAGGATAAGCGCAAGATCCTTCCATCAGCCCAGTGCCGGGGAGAGTTTCGCTCCTCTCCCTTTCCCCGATGAACTGTGTTCCGGAGTTCTGACCTAGGCGCAGGGCTATCTCGTCCACAGGGGGGGCTTCAACCCACAACAGAGGGGGTTTCAAGATAGACCTATGAGAGGTAGACTTCCTCCTCCCAGATGGCCCTTTTCGAGGGGAAGGAAGCCTTTCAACCACCGCAAGTAAAATTCCGTCCATCCCTCCTATCGGTGGCTATTTGTCCATCTTTGCTGACTGATGGGAGGCGATAACTTCAGACGCTTGGGTGAGAGACACTAGAAGATTTGGTCTCTCTCTGGTGTTCCTCTCCACCACCACCACCCCCGAGGTTTTTTCGTCCCTGTCCTGTGTCGAAGAACCCTTCTAAACAGGTTCTCATGGAAGATGCCATTGCCCATTTGTTGGCCATCAGGGCTATTCAACGGGTACCCGAGGACCAATTGGGACAGGGATTTTACTGGATGGTTTTGCTTGTTTCCAAGACCTCGGGCGGGTGGAGACCTATTCTAGACTTAAAGAATCTGAATCGTTACATTATCTATAAGCGATTTAAGATGTAATTGCTTCACTCTATACTTGCTGGCGTGTGGAAGGGCGACTTCCTCGCTTCTATTGATTTGACGGAGGCTTATCTCCATATTCCCATATTCCCAGGTCATAGGAAGTTCCTTCATTTTGGTTATGCAGGAGTGCATTACCAGTATAGGGCCTTGCCCTTCGGTCTTTCCTCGGCCCCTCGGGTGTTCACCAAGGTCCTGGCCGCCTTGGCAGCCCATCTTAGGGCTATACCCGTGCGTGTTCAATGTTACCTGGATGACATTTTAATTTTATCCTCTCTCCATCAGTCCAGGGAGAATCTCCAGTTAACTATCCACACACTTGAACACCACGGTTTTTCTATCAATTTGGAAAAGAGCCAGTTGGACCCAGCGACTCGCCTGCTTCATCTGGGGGGGTCATAGAATCAGTTGAGGATAGGATGTGCTTGTCCCAGGAGCGACAAGACAGTATTTGAGACCTTGTCCGTTGGGCCCAATCAGAGCGTAGGGTTCCATTGCTGCTCCTCTCTCAGATCCTGGGAAAGATGGTGTCCAGCATAGCCATCATGCCCTGGGTGCATCTCCACCTCAGGGACCTTCAATGGTTTCTCTTGCCTTTCAAGAGGGCGGGCAGGAGCACCTCTCCAGGCAAGGTTCTGGTTCCCAAGACCTTCCTTCTATCCCACAACTGGTGGCAGTCACTGGCAATCTCCAGGGGCTGCCTCTTCCGCGAACCACAGCGCCTCATAGTGACTATGAATGCCAGTCTATTCGGCTGAGGGCACATCTACAACATCAGGTGGCTCAGGGTCGCTGGAGCAGTCTGGGTTCACGCAAGAACATCAACTGGCTGGAGCTGCGGGCAGTTTATCTTGCCCTTCGCCAATTTCGACCGTTGGTGACAAATCAGCACATTTTGGTGCTTACAGACAATGTGGCCACAAAAGCCCACATAAACCACCCGGGAGGCACCAGGTCCCGGTCCCTTTTCTTGGAGGCCAAGAGACTTAGCCTATGGTCAGAGCAGCATCTCTCCTTGCAAGCAAATCACATCTCCGGGGTGGCTAATGTGCAGGCAGACTGGCTCAGCCAGATGGTCATCGACGATGCTGAGTGGCGCCTGCACCTTTCTCTGTTTCTGGACCTGATGGACCGCTTTGGCAGCCCGATTGTGGACATGTTTGCCACTCCAGAGAACTCTCAGCTTCTGAGGTTTAAGTCTTGGTACTCATCTCCAGGGGCAGAAGGAGTGGATGCCCTACGGAGCCCTTTGCCGAGGGGTCTATTCTATGCCTTTCCCCTGATCCCACTAATTTTGAGGGTGGTTTAAAAGATTCTAGGGGATGGAGGTCCTGCTGTTAGCTCCACATTGGCCCTGGAGGTCCTGGTTCGCTGACCTCACATTGCTTTCTATGGCTCCTCCTTGAAGGGTTCCTCAGGGGGTGGTGACAATCACTCGGGGCGCTGGTCACCCGGATCTACGGTGGCTCCAGTTGACTGCCTGGCGGTTGAGTGGCAAGCCCTGAGGAGTACCTACCTTTCACCCAGGATTATCCGGACGATACAGGCCTTTCGTTGTCCTTCTACTCAGCACATTTACTCGGCCATGTGGAAGGTCTTTTGTGAATGGTGTGCCAGGTCAGGGATTCCTCCTCTCACAGTATCTATATCACAGATCCTTGAATTTTTGCAGGATGTCCTGGATAGCGGGCTATGGCCGAACACTATCAGGTGACAGGTGGCAGCTCTGTCTTCTGTTTTGACTTGTGGGGCTTTGGAGTCTCTGTCCCAACACCCCACTATCAGACGGGGGCAACTAATATTTGTCCTCCCATGGTCCATTGCTACACTACTTGGGACCATTCTAGGGTTTTGAACTCCCTCACGGGGTTTCCATATGAACCCTTAAGATCTGCCAGTCTCTGCCTGCTATCGTGTAAGGTGGCCTTCCTGGTTGCAATTACTTCCGCCCGTCAGATATCCCAGCTTGCTGCTCTATCCATATGGGATGATCTGTGTGTTTTTCACACAGATAGGGTTGTTCTAAGACTTGACCCTTCCTTTTTGCCAAGTCAATTCTCCTTTCACAGGGTGCAGCAACTTATTTTACCTAACTTTTGTCCTTGCCCTACGCACCCATTGGAAAAGCGCTGGCACACCCTGGATGTGCGCCAGGCCCTGTGTATTTATATCAAGTGGATTGCTGATCTGAGGAGAACAGAGTCATTGTTTGTTTTGTTTCAGCCTGCTTCCTTAGGTTCCAGGGTCACAGCCTCCACCATTGGCCAGTGGCTCCTCCAGACCATCGCCAAGGCCTACGACCTTCAGTCTCTTCCTTGACTACAAGGAGTGACAGTGCACTCAACCCACAGTGCAGCTACTTTGGCGGCATGGGCTACCCAGGCTTCCTTGGTGGAGATCTGCCGGGCGGCTACCTGGATATCGCCTTCCCCGTTTATGGACAAGCTTGATGTGTATGCCTCTGTGAAGGCGGCTTTTGGCCATCAGGTCCTTCAGGAGGTCCATACAGGCAGTGTTGGTTCTGACCAGCCGAGGGCCCCCCCTTAAGGCAGAGGACAGCAGCTTTGGTATATCCCACTCCTGGATGCTGTCTCCACCTAGAGGGAGAAGAAGCATTGGTCTTACCTGATATGCATCTTCTCAGGTGGAGACAGCATCCAGCCCCACCCTTTGCCCTAGGCTGGTCTCCTGGGAATTCCATTCTGGTTTTCCTTACCTCTCCTTTCCTTCCTATCACAACACGCCAAGTCTGTCTTTTCTCCTTCATCGAAAAGCAGGAAAGCCCCAGCAACAGAGGCTGAGCTGAACATCTTTGGCAGACTCAGTCCTTCAGCTGAACAGACAGTACAACCCGCTCCTGTATGCTGTCTCCACCTGAGGAGAAGATGCGTATCAGGTAAGACCGCTTTTTTCACTATATAGTCAGCCATAAGTAAATTGATTGTTGTAGGCCCTCTGTCTTTGTGTATATAGCAATAGCACTTAGACTTATATACTGCTTCATAGTGCTTTATAGCACCCTTTAAGCAGTTTACAGAGTCAGGATATTGCCCCCAACAATCTGGCTCCTCCTTTTACTGATCTTGCAAGGATAGAAGGCTGAGTCAACCTTGAGCTAGTCAGGATTGAACTCCTGAGCAGAGTCAGCCTGCAGTACTGCATTTTACACTGCATCATCATGTCCCTGTTGTTGCATGTTGTTTTAGTGTTTATTCTGTTTGATTTTACTGTTTTATTTTCTTGTTTTGTTATATGTTTCCAAGTATCTCATGATTGGGCAGTTTATAAAATTGCAAATAATTCAACAAATCAACAAGGTGCACAATTACAAAATTACTGTATATGAGTTCTTCAATACAAAAGACAGCTTTTTTATTACCTACTTGCATGCAAGTAAATTTATCAGAATGAAAGTTAAGGATCTGGAGTGTTGAGCTGTCTTTCCTTGATAAAGAGATTAATTTTACAGAACAATTATTGTCTTTTTATTTTGTTCCCCCAGTTATAAAACTCTTTTTTATACCAGAACAAAGTTCACATAATGTTTTTGTCTACAGCAAAAACTGTATAGAAATGCTATCTTCAGTTGTTTCCAATATACTTAACTGATATGTATATCTGTTAACAAACATTTGATTTGAAGAACATTTGAGAACATCAATACATTTGAGATAAAATGTATTGATGTTTAATGAAGCATAAAGCTTTCAAATGCATCATGAAAACAATAGCTAAACTAATTAATGGAACTTTTAAGTCTTTCAGAATAAATATACTGTGTGGGCTGTGTATTTATTATTTCTGCCTGATTAAATTGACATCCAGGATAAAATTCTCATGTAGGCTTTTCAAAAAGATAGTATTAAACCTTTTCCCTTTAATATGGAATAGAAAAACAAAACATAGTTATAATTCCAGGAAGATTGGATAGCATATTTAACTCAAGCATTCCTTCAGTAATGTATTTGATTTGGGAAGAAAACCATGACAGGGATTTTCATGTTACTTCAAGTTATTTGCATTTCTATTTACATGGGCATGGGGCTGGTTTCAACAGTTTGTATTGATGTTACAATTTGAAGCTTCTCTCTTTGTATGATCTGTGTTTTATGCCCGATTTTATTTTGCTTGTGAATGTTTACTTTGCAATAATGATGTTGTTCAAGTGAAGTAGTTCAGGTGGACTTTTTTTTATTGCTCAGTGAAGAGTGTCAGAGATGATGATAGATCACATATTGTTGATAACAAATGACAGAGGTTAGAATCTCTGCCAAGAAGTTTATTTTCAGTGCCTGGAATCCCTACTTATAGTTTTGTGTAATAATTGCACCACTTCATATATGTCAATTGATGGAATGAAGTGCTATATAGAATAACAATTCGCATAACCAAATAACATTCTCTGCTTATTATTGTGACTAAGTAAAAAAGTTATTTAGCCTATCATTAGCACCACCACCTCCATCATCATCTTCATCTAATCTGGACCTGCTAAAAAGGGCCCATGGCTTTGAATTAGGATGTTGGAGCTAAGGTTAGTAATCCAGGAAACTCACCGGGGTGGGTTCTACTTACCTTTACTACCAGTTCACAATGGGAACATGTGCACTTCTGCGCATGTGCAGATCACTAAATGTGATGTCAGGGCAGGTGGGGCGGAGCCTCCCGTCATTTTTACTACTGGTAAAATGTATAAACAATATTTATTGTTTATAAATATAAACAATATTTATGCTCTTCCATGCTATTTTTGCTTCTACAGCACTGAATCAAATAATGTTTGGCTAATAGACATGGCTGATCTATAGTAATGCAGTGAGTTCATTAGAGATACACCTACCATTTTTGTGATAAATAAAACAAAATAAAAATTCCAACATTAGATAGTCTCAACAAGCTAAATAAGATCTTTCTACCCTTGTGCTGCTGATATGGGAGTAAAATCTGCAGTATATACAATAATAGATGTACCATATTTTTCGTAGTATAAGACAGATTTTTTTCCTCTCCTAAAAGAGGCTGAATTGGGTGCGTCTTATACTCCGAATGTAGCTTTTTCAAAGCTTTTTTTCCTAACGAGTCGCTAGTGAGTGAAGCATCTTTGTGCTTTGCCTGCTCCATCCAACTCTCAGCTGTACATTAGAAGCTTTTTTTCAGTGAAGCATCTTCCATGTGAAGCGCTTTGTCTGCTCCCTCCAACTCTCAGCTGTCAAGTTTTTTTTTCAGCTCTAACCAGGCGCTAGTGAGTGAAGCCGTGGTTTGCCTGCTTTTCTCATTGCTTCTCTCTCCAAAGATCAGTTGTGTTTTAGAAGCTGTTTTTTATTCCCATGCAGGGGATAAAAACCAGCAAACTAATGTGCTGAAGCTGACCAGACTAAGGACATTAACCAGATGAATACTTGGTAGGTAGATTTTTCCCCCCTATTTTCCTCCCCAAAAACTAAACTTCGTCTTATACTCCGGTGCATCTTATACTCTGGCGTGTCTTATACTCTGAAAAATAACGGTAGTTTCGTAGCACTAGCTAGTTCAAAGCAACAAGCTCCAACCAATATCTTATGATCAAAACTGTGATTTAAACTACATTGAATACTCGTGTAACTCTTTAACAATTGTTTTGTTAACAATAACAAAATATACCAGCATTATTAAGGGCTAAAACTATTTTTTACAAAAAGAAAATGCATAGTAAAAGCAAAATACCACATGTAACATTAAATTAGGCAATTGTGTTAACTACAAAAACACATCTTATTATAAATTACTGACTAGATTTAAATCCATTGTTATGATATTAGATTATACTAATAAATTGGGGTCTTGTGGCAAGGAGAGGGGAATATTATTTACAACTGTCCTTGGCTGTAACAGCAATAATTTTTGCAATATGAAAAGATAATTGTGACATACCAAGATGCTGGCACTAATAACCACATCATGTTAGCATTATAAGATTAATGACAAAACTTAGGAATTTAATGTGATATGTAAAGAATGCATTCCTTATCTTGAGAAGAGCAGAGATGTGCCATGTAAATGAAGAATATTGCTAGGGAGGAAATGTGGGAGGTAAAATGCTGTAACTGGCCAACATGACTTTTTGGTAGAATATTTACCAGTAATTCATCATTTAGTTTGCTGTATATAGTTACTTCCAATTGCTTTTGAAACACTGAAATACTCGAAAGAAGATTTCCTATTCTGTGGTTTATTTTTTACAATATTCACTTCTTAATATGGTTATTGTTTTCTTCTGTAATGTTATCTTTGAAATCTTCCTCTAATAATGGCCCTTTAAATTATTCATTGTTACTTTTATTTGTTTGTTTTATTCTTATTTAGCTCATTACTTCCAATGCAACGTATTAGGTCTTTTTGGTTTATGCATATCCAAATTAATTTAGGAGAAATAAGAAACACAAGAAGAGACAAGAAGGTTGAAAGGCCCCCAAGATATTAATTTCACCATATTCACCAAACTAGGTGCGGGATAATTTTGCACAAGGGCCATAGTTTGGAAAATTGTCAGTGAAAAAAGATGTTTGCAAAAATGCCCACAAACTGACTGTTTAATAATCTGTTCTATAGTTTTGCTAGTATTGATCTCACCAATCTATAGCTACCTGGGTCCTCAGTTTTCCCTTTTTTGAAAATAGGAAGAATATTACCCTTTTCCAATTCCTTCTGCCTGTCCTCTGTGAACTCTCAATCATCACAGAAAGATCCCCAAAGTGACTGATATCTTCAGTTACTTCAAGACTGTAATTGGTCTGATCTTGGAGACTTACATTCAGTCACAGTTTTCAGATACTTCCCAGCCATCTTTTTAGTTATGTTGTGTTAGCACTCCCTCCTTTTGTTTAAGTTTAAGAGCCATTTGATCATGTTCACCTTGAAGAAAAAGCTGAGGCAAAGTAGGAGCTGAGAACTTCTGGCCTCTCTCTATCACTTATTACTGTCCTTGCTGTTAGTTCCCCTCTGCTTGACTAGATCCTTGTATTCAAATTCTTGATCCTCAGTACAAATGGACACTTCCTTCACATTCAGCCCCAGCCCAGACAAAAGCCCCAGTCTTTTGTCTGGGCTGTTCCTTTTGAATAAATTGTAGCCTTCAGTCCTGACATTCATTTCATGAATTTCATTCCACCAGGCTACAATAATGCCCACTAAAAATATTTGGCTTTCTGCATTAAAAATTGTTTCTTCCTGTATACTCTGTCTCGACACAAAGATACTAGTAGACATTAGGAAGTGCCTCTACATCTTGCAGTCCTGTTTCCAGTAGGTGTTTTTTTTTTGGGGGGGGGGGATTTCTGCATTATTTTCTATGCTCTCTTTTATCTCCCTCACAAAATGTCCTTTAAAACTCCTTTAAAAGATTTGCAACGTGCTTTCCCAACATGTTTTTTATAGTTTTTGTGAAGTCTTTCATCTTATTGGGAGTCATTTATCTTGGAAATGTGGCCCATTAAATGTTTCTGTTGGCCCATTCTGCAAAGCATGATTGCAGTGTCATTTGTTCCAATATGGATCAGTACAAAGGGATACTTATCAACGCAAACCTGCCTGTCATGTTCCAAGCATGTGCCTTATCCAGAAAACTGCATTTGCAAAAAGGTTAATTATTTAGGCCAGGGGTCTGCAACCTTAAACACTCAAAGAGCCACTTGGACCCATTTCCCACAGAAAAGAAAACACCGAGAGCCACAAAACCTGGGTGGGTGTGGTCAACTCGATGTCACTCACTCCCACCCAGTCACATGACACCCCCCAGCCACGCCTACACAGGTTTTGTGGCTCCCAGTGTTTTCTGTGGGAAACAGGTTTCTCTCTCTTTGTGTCTCTTTCTCTGTTTCTCTCTCTCCTCTCATCTCTCTCAGGCCAGGCGAGGACTCACTGGAAGGGGAGGGCAAGGGGTGGGGCCAGCCAGTGGTGAGTTCAACCGATAGGGAGCCACAGAAGGGTCCGAAAGAGCCGCATGCGGCTCCGGAGCCGCAGGTTGCTGACACCTGATCTAGGCCTATAGTATGATTAGCCTATAGTTGTACTTTTTTCTTATTTTCTGTTTATATTAAACTTTTAATATCACTTAGATTAATGAGTGTGTCTTTTAAGTGTGGATATTATTTTCTTTATCTTCTTAATAGGCATTTATTACTTGAATGCAAACATTGGTTTTTTAACATGCAAGGTTTTCCCTCCTCCTTTTTGTTTTTACCTACATGTTTCATTAGGCATTCCGGTTTCAATCCTTTGACTTTTTGCCTACGTATTCCATTAGGCATTCTCGTTTTAGTCCTTAGAAACCTCATTGTTTTCATATGTCTCAACTCAGCAACTAAATTGCATTTCCATAGAAGGTGGTGATCTCATTTCTGTCTGCTTTGAACCAGCCAAGTTAATTACCTGCACAGAATTGTTTGCACTGGTCAGCACTGGGTAATTTCTTACTCTAGTTCCACTTGAACAGAGACATTGTTCTTCATGCTGCTTTGTCAGTTTCTTACAGGCACTGCCGAAAGTATATGGTTGATTACCTCATGGCATTGAACTGCAAGTAGTCTGTCTAGTTTACTAAGAATGTTTCAGAAGGAAAAATGCTAAGATGGTACCTTGAGAATCTGAGGTTCCTCTATGGGCACGCCACTTTTCAGGGAAAAAAAATAATATTATAAACTTCGCTTCTTTCAAATCAAATGAATGATCCATCTGATTTAGGTTTGTTTTGTATGACAGAGGAAAATTAGTGATTTAGTGATTACAGTATAACAGATCTAGATCAGTTTTTTTGGCTTCTATTCTTGTATGACTTCCTGTGAACTACCTCAAATTCTAAGGGATCCTTTTACATTATATATATCTGAAAACTAAAAACAAAACAAAATCTGATAGAGTTTTATGCTTTATTAGACCACTCTGGACTTTTATTTTGAATAAAGACAATGGATTATTTCTTCTATTGCAGTCTTAACTGTGTGCATGAATTCTGTCACTTCTTTTTCTGTCTCAGTCCAGAATTATAATTCTGAAAGAGATTTGCAGCACTTGTATATTATTGTCAATGCAAGTCAAAACCAAGTCATGCTTTTGCAAACCTTGTATTCAGAAATTTTACTTATGGGACCCAATATGATTCAGTGCAGATAAAAGGATGCTTGGGATCTCTCAGATTATTATCTTTAAATAGGTTTAAAATATAATGTAATTTAAATAGGTATAAAAATAAAACATATGAAACCTATTTCATCAGCGCCTGGGATCCAAGTCTAATCAGCAAAGTGATTTATAAATATCGACACCTAAATGACTCTGGTGCAAGACTTGTGGCAAGTACTACTCCTTGTTCTTAGCCTTCTGTAGGAAGAAATAAGCAATCTCAAAAAAGAGTTCCTTGGTGGCTCACCTAATTAGTGCTCTGAACTAACTGTTCAGTTAGGTCAAGATGCCTGCAATTAGTGTTGGTTCGATTCTCACCAAGGCTCAAGGTTGACTCAGCCTTCCATCCTTGCGAGGTAGGTAAACTGAGGACCCAGATTGTTGGGGGCAATAAGCTGACTGTAAAAATGCCACTGGGGTGTGTGTGGCAAAAAGCCCCTAATAAGCAGGCATATACAAGGAATGAAGGTATAGCTAAGCACATTGATTTGTGCTTAAATTGTAAGCCGCCCTGAGTCTCCAGAGAAGGGCGGGATATAAGTTGAATTTAAAAAAAAAAAGTCACTAATTTGTTTAGTGACTAAACAAGTGGAGGACGACATGAAACAATCAGTTCTTATCAAACAGTCACTACAGAAATTAAATAACACATTCAATTAAATGCATTTGATTTTTGACACATTACATCGTGGACCTGGCTTATTTTTTCTGTCCTATTATTTATGTGAACTGAGGGAGGGAGGGAAAGAAGGAAGGAAGGAAAAAGAAACGATATGAAAAGCAGTCTGAAGTAGATCTACAAAGAAAGTATGCAAGCATCCAATACCTTTGGATATTGCTTGAAACATTTGGCCTCGTACAGCATTGTTCACCCAACATAAAACAGCTCATCTCGAGTTTTCTTTGCTGTGTCGGTAGTAAGCTAAGCAGTTCCCCTAAAAACTAAGAATCCTACTCATCAGTATGTTATCCTGGATTTTTATTTGACACTAAATTAGCAATTGCAGAAATTATTTTTTTCTTTTTCAAGCTCTCGGCTGTGCTCCTAGAATCCCCTACCTGCATATACAAACAACCTTAGATGGGATAGTAGTTTTTCTAAAAGCATTCCACAATTTTGTCTTAAGTTTTGATCTTGACTTTCCTAATGCTACTCCAGCACTCTTAAGCAACGCATGAGACCTGCACTGAGAAGGGACCTCCTATAAGCCAAACTTGACAAAAGTAAGGGGTAAAGTAGAAGGGGGTTCATCAATGTTTGTTTTTTAATTTATTTCAACCTATATCCCGCCCTTCTCCGGAGACTCAGGGCGGCTTACAATTTCTCAAGCACAAATCAATGTGCTTAGCCATAGCCTTCATTC
>JANHFM010005797.1:63766-77473 GCA_032468115.1 Grayia smithii | reverse complement strand
TATATATAAAAATTGCAGTTGTAGTGGGATTAAGAAACCACTTTCAAATAAGCAACAAGATGAAGATATTTGAATAAATTCACATGTGACAGTTTGGTTTTTTCCAGGTGGGAACAAAGAGTGGATCAGCATGGCCGGGTGTATTATGTAGATCATGTAGAAAAAAGAACAACATGGGATAGGCCAGAGCCTCTTCCTCCAGGGTGAGTAATTCTCAATATATTAACTCATGGATTGTTTTTTGCTAGCTTGTTACTGCTTTGGGAGTTATATGTTTTATTACTTTTGAATGTTGTTGATGTAGATCTAGAAATTTGGGGCATTCCCAAGAAGTTGTAAAAGAACCTATAGGTATAAATTCAGCATTGTTAAGTTTGCTGTATTGCCCTAACTTTTTTCTGGTTCAATAGACAAGAAAGCAATCAAATCCCATTTTTTATATACTAATATATTTATTAATATATATATATGATACACTTGAATAATTTAAAAAGAAAAGCCTTATTTTTGCTATTACAGACAAAGTAGACACTAATAAATAAAGTGTATATGTTTTAATCAAAATGCTGGAATTGAAAAATAGACTGGCATAGGAATAGAATTAAAGATAAACTACTCTTTCCTCATTGTTTCATTAAAATTGAGGAATTATTTTGCTTGACCCATTTTATTTATTTGTGTGTAGATTTATATCCTGGCTTTCATTCAGGACCTCCAAGTGGCAAACAGAAGGCTCCCTATTTGTGTGTGTGTGCATCCTTTATACTGCATGCATTTTCTGTTTTCTTTCTTTTTTTATCTGATTGCTATGTACTTTGTGATGTGTCCTACTTTCATTTAAATATATCACCCTTGTTCTTTAGTTGGGAGCGCCGAGTAGACAACATGGGACGGATTTATTATGTTGACCATTTCACCAGAACAACCACTTGGCAACGACCAACTCTGGAATCTGTCCGTAATTATGAGCAATGGCAACTTCAGCGCAGCCAGCTTCAAGGAGCTATGCAGCAATTTAACCAGAGGTTCATATATGGGGTGAGAACGCTGAAGAATGGGTTACAAATCAAATCTAACAAATACATTAGCACAATACCATCTAATGAAAATTAAGAATTGAGAGAACACTATATTAATTAATTTCTATTGAGAATCCATTAAATTTCCAAAAACAAAGCAGTACAATAAAATTTAAATGTAATTTGCTTGATATACATAGAAATTACTGTTTTTCCTTCTTTTATTTTATTCATTTAATTTGTCAAATATGTACAAGATAACAGGTATAAGTATAAGCATGGACATGAACACAGGAAATGAATACAAATAAACGGGGAATGTAGGACAGGAACAGTAGGCATGCTGGTGCACTTATGCACGCCCCTTCACGGACCTCTTAGGAATGGGAAAACTTACATAGTTTTGAAAAATTACTTCTGCTTACAATATTATTTTGATTAATGGATTAATCAAAGGATTATGGCTTAGATATTTCAGACTATGTTTTATGTCTTTCTTGGAACAATACAAGAAATGTTTAGCCCAGTATAGAGATTTTGATCATAATTTGTTCAGGAAAGACATTTACATTGGCAATATTTCATTGGATTTGCAGAATTTCACCTGAACTCAGTCTTATTTTGTAAAGATACCCCTTAAGTTTTGAACCCTAGCATTTCTTGCATTAACTTTGTTTATAAAGACACCTAAAGATTGACTTGATGAGTTTCTTATCTCCTGCGAGAAAATCTTAGCCAGTGTTGGGGCCTTTTAACTCTTAATAAACATATAATCTAAACTTACTGTCTTGAAAGAGAAATCTTGCTTTAAAATGATATATATATAGCATAGATTTTAGATCAGCACTAGGACAGTTTAATTAATGGTTATTAAGATGTGGCATCTTGTGATTATAGAATCAAGACTTCACACAGAATAAAGAATTTGATCCTCTTGGTCCCTTGCCACATGGATGGGGTAAGATATTGCTAAGTTCTAGTTTCTAATATCACTTATTTGGGATTTATTCTTACTCATTTCATTTAGTAATCACTGGGATATTTTTTTCTTATCTGATTCATGACTCCGAAGCTTACATGTGGTGGCACTGAGATGCATAAGCCATATAAAATGTTATTTTTTTCATTTATGGAGTTAATGCATAATGTCAATTTATTTTATGCAGAACTGCATAATTGTTTAAAATCTGGAATCAGAATTTGACCTTTGTTTCTTAAGAAATAAATAGTGAGCAGGATGTATCCTGCTGAAGGGGCATTACTCAAAAAAAGTCAGGCCTGTTTTTTTTTTTTTCTGAAAGTAGATTTATTCTTGGTTTCTCTTGCACTGGCACCTTATAAAGAGGATTTGAGCTTGTAGATCAATTTAAATACTTCATCTACATAACTATTACAGAAGACCATATTTCCAGGTAAAGTGTTTAAGATTAAAACCAACACAAAGTGATTTCAAAGCTGTCAAAATGTTGTTGGATGGTGTCAGAATAAATGATTTCTCAGTCAGAATTTCCATACTTGCAATTCCTTACATTCTCTGAAAGGTTCCATTTGTGCAAGTTCATCTGTTCATTATTTCCCAATGTTCATCTCCTATTACACATCCTAAGCTTTTTCTTAGAGGCCCTTAACACTGGTTTTGAGGGGAGGGGCATCCAAATTGTTGTACTGCATAATAGCAATAGCAATAAGACTTACATAAATTGGGTGAGATATTTTCCATGAACAAACAGGCCCCCATAAATATTACTTGGATATATCTTACATCAAAACTAACTATTACTGTATTTTCTCTCAGAAAAGAGAACAGACAGCAATGGCAGAGTATATTTTGTCAATCATAATACTCGCATCACACAGTGGGAAGATCCCAGGAGTCAAGGGTAAGATCCAGCATTGTTCCACCATGTTCCAAAGGCTATGCACCTGTACTGCAGTAATAACTCAAAAATGCATATGCACATTGAGTAGAGCTTTATGATATCACATTTGTCTCTTTAGACCCTCAGTGAAAATCTTACAAAGTTTAAATATTAACATTCAGTTAAGATGTAGTATAATTACATGTGACATATAGAATACTTGCAGCATTAGTGTTTGAAATATGAGCTCAAAGAACAGTGATTATTTCTCCTGTCCATTTTGTTGAATATTTAAATGATAAAAATGAAAAACAACATGAAAGTTAAGGTGTTACAAATGTCTACTACCTTATAAAATATTCAGATGTCATGGCATATTTTTAGTTTAAAAGACCTTTACAAGAAAGAACAGAATGGCAAAGACATACCTGCTATAAGGAAAACAGTGTTATTTGTTCTCTTTGATAATCTAGTAGATAAGGAAACATTGACCTATGATCACTGACCAGGAATAGCAGCATTTTTAATATTCTCTTACTAAATGTCTCTGGGTTTTTTTCCCCTTTTAATGGCACAATCCCTTTGAGTACCAGGTAAATGGTAGTGGACAATTAAAAGTTCTGCTCAAATAATTGCTAGTTTGGATTTAAGATGCAGATATGATTTGCATAGTCTATCAGTTTTGTAACATGCAGTTCATATCTTTTGTATCTGTTTTTATAGTCAATTAAATGAAAAACCTTTACCGGAGGGCTGGGAAATGAGATTCACTGTGGATGGAATTCCATATTTTGTGGATCACAACAGAAGAACAACAACATATATCGATCCTCGTACTGGAAAGTCTGCTTTGTATGTTTTTTTCCTCCTAAAATATCAATAGTGTTTAGGTAGCCTGTAAAAAGGGACCGGGTTAAAACAACACTGGTTGGGTCATCTTTCCTACTAACTAAATTACATTGCTACTTTCTGATAAAATATTATTTGATAACACTGGTTAATACACCAGTCTGAATATTGAACTTTTTCTCTTCTATATACCTTATTCTCAAGACAGGTCAGGTTTATTTCTGCTTTCAGGCAGTTTCTAAAACAAAACAAGATAATGCTTAAAGGGAATTACTTTTCAGTGTTTAATGTGAACACTGTTTAATGTAAATGCTACACTGTTAAATCCATTTGAAACTAACAGTGGGATGACACTAAACATTAGAGATATTGGCAAATAGTTTTTTCAGTCCTTTCCCTTTATAATTTGGAATTGTTCTCCTTGCTTTCAGTAAAATTAGAATGAAAAGAAGACTTCCAATTTATCTTTCTTCATCATCTTCTTTCCCTCCACTTTTTCTGATCTTTCCATTTAATTTGCACTAGCTGGGTTGTATGTTAGGAATGAGAGAAATCTTAGCAACTTGTAGATGTGTGGGTTTCAGCTCCCAGAATTCTGAGTGATGAAATCCATACACTGAAATAGACTATCCTTCTCTTTGTTCTGGTTCCGATGCCAGGATGAAAACCCATCTTTTTTGGGATAAACTGCAATTCCCAAGGATCATCAGCAGTTTGGTTTTTTTTAAGATACTATCAGGGAGGAAACCAGATGCCCCTTGACTACTTTTACAGTTGGGGCAGTGCCAACTGTATAATTATACCATGTTTCCCTGAAAATAAGACCCTGTCTTATATTTTTTGAACCCTGAAATAAACGCTTGTCCTTATTGCCATGCACTCAAAAGCCCAATTGGGCTTATTATCAGGGATGTCTTATTTGGGGGGAAATATATATATGCCACTCCAAGGTGGACTACAAAAATCCTTTTATTTATAAAAAGAAAGTTTATATTTAACACAAGATAGGAAATTGCTGTTTTAAGTAATGATTTTTTATGGAGAAATACTTCATTGTGAGCCGGGATTTTTATTTTATTTATTATTAATCAATCAAATTTATTTGGTGTCTATCTTGCAGTTCAGACTACTCTGAGCAGCTTACATTCAGATAAAACAAACATTCAAAGATTATAAATATAAAAATGGATTAAAATTACAAAAATTAAAACAAGCTAAAAAACAAGGGTTAAGGGGCAGAGGTGAGGTTCCTTCTCTGTTTGTGTACCAACCACCTCTAGACAGCTTCTCTTTCAGGACAACATGCCTGAAAGAGGTTTTAAAGCTTTTACTGAAGTCTAAAAGAGAAACAGCAGACCTTATTTTCTGAGGCAAGATGTTCCAAAGGATAGGAGCCGTAGCAGAAAAGGCTCTCCTGGATCCCACCAAGCCATAATTCCTTGGCTGATGGGATCCGCAGTAGGCCATTTCTGCCAGCACCAGTGGGGTGAGCCAATTCCATTGGGGAAAGATGCCATGCATTCTGATAGCATATTTTTCTGTTCGATATTATTCCATTATTTAGGCAAAATCCTTAACTGAATATACATTTGTGCTTAATCAGTGTCACCTTGATTTTTACCTCCAGAGACAACGGACCTCAAATAGCCTATGTTCGTGATTTCAAAGCAAAGGTCCAATATTTCCGATTTTGGTGTCAGGTGAGAGATATTTTCCTTTAGAAATATAATCAAGAAGCTCTTGCAAAACATTGCAAAACATCTGTAAAACATTTAACCTTGCCTGAAATCATGCAATTTGTTATGCCATATTGCGATTTGTGTACGTTTACATTGGCATTGTTGTTTATAAGACATGGTTTATTATTAGTATCAGTATTGAACATCATGATTAATCAGAGCTTATAATTGCCTATATATGTTTAGAGTAAGAAATATTTATATAATGCTTTCTGATACTATACACCAGGTCCTGCAATTAGGTTTCTATGTCTTGGATTTTCTGAGGCTGATGTGTATTAAAACAGCTCCAGCAACATAAGGCTTGAAGAGGAAAAAAGGACAATTGGGTTCCTCTCACACTGCAGCAATTTTTCTTTTTAAAAATTGTCTTGATCTGTAATGCCATACAGACCCGAAACAAACAAACCATTACTTTCTGCCCCACAACATTTGTTGGTGACTCATTAAAGCAGCCGGTTGGTCACTATTAAAACAGCCTTGTCTTTTTCTGAGTTTGTACAGTTGCTATGAAGAGGCATCCATATTTTGGAATCAAATTTGAAGTATTCACAGTGCTAATTATTACTGAATTTATGAATACTGTAAACACCAACGTGATTAACATATTTAATTATAAAAACATGTTAATGGGGAAATTACAGAATTAGCATGTCACCTTTTTCCAAAAGATTACACAGTAATACTTTGTATTCAGATCGCTTGATCGTGAAGATAGCAATGTTTCTTTATAGTGAGTTCACCATTTGTCCTTTGCATTATGGATTTGCCTTGTTGGAGGGTAACCCTTAAGCGTGAAGATACATTTCTTCTGTGACTGTAGACCAACTTGTCACATCTTTCCTTGCACGTATGAATTATAGTTTTGTTTACAATTAAGATTTTCTTGATTATCAACTTTTAAAATTTTCATATAATATATCAGACATTGCCTGTATCTGTGTTTTATCAGATGCACTACATGAGCATAAAATAAATGCAAAAAACTTTCTTATTTTGTAATAGGAAAATTGCTGGGTATGAACATAAAGTGCCTCCTACAGAATTAGTAATTAATTTGTTCATAGTTCCTGCTGAGAGTGCAATATGTTTGTAATTATGATTATCTAATATGTTTGTTTTTCAAATGTATTTCTTACATTTCAGCAACTGTCTATGCCCCAGCATATAAAAATAACAGTGAGCAGGAAAACACTGTTTGAAGATTCATTTCAGCAGGTAAATGAACATAAATTTTTGAAACTAAGTAATATATTTTTTTCTAAAATTATTTCATCAGCATTTTTTCCTAATTTCAACTTGTGTCTCTGCCTAACATGTGTTTTAATCTGAATAGCTATGTGAATAACTATTAACATTTTAAGTAATATTTGATGATTTTTTTTCCTATGAAGATAATGAGCCTCAGTGCCGTGGACCTACGAAGACGCTTGTGGGTTATTTTCCCAGGAGAAGAAGGCTTAGATTATGGAGGTGTTGCACGGTAGGTTTGACTTAATTCATAAAACCCATAAAACTGTAAAATTTTGCTGTAGAAAGTTGTTTAAGAAATCTGAGGTTTTACTTTTTTTCATTATTGCCCCCATTATGCTAAAAGGGTTTTTTTTAATGCCCTCTGTAAAATATAGGTAAAGTATATAGTGTGAGGTTCAAATTTAGTTATATTTTCTGTAAACTCAGTAAAAACAGAGATCTACAATTGTAATAACTAAATACTCACTTTTGAATTCTGTGCTTAAAATATGATGATCTTTGGATACAATTCAGTATTTGATCTTTTAGAAATTTGAGAACAGTTGGAATTGTTGCTAATTTAAGAAGCTACTAGCATGCAAAAATTTATTTCAGTGCAGTATTAATCCATAGTTCCAGGTGCACAGCACATTCAATCATCCTTGCCTACTCTTCAGATCATAAAATATTTATTGTAAAGCCAAATACCTAAGCATATCACCTATCTGTATGAATTTCAATCTTGGAACTAAACACCTTGAAAAATCAACATCAGGAATGTGATTTTTGTAAACTAAAATATGTTAGATATTATACAACAATTTGTATATCATTAATTTTTCTCAGTACTTTTAAACCGTGCAGGGCTTAATAGAAATACATGGAGATTTCAAGAATAGTGATTGAAATAAAGAATAGTGATGAAAATAAAACTTTGGTTGTCATAGAAATAAATATAATAAAAAGAATTTGTCAGACACAAAAGACCTGGATCATATCTGAAGTTCCAGTTAAATTGATTTATTATTATTCATGCCTATGTACAGGAATCTACTCAACTAACAGCACTAGACGTTAAATAAGGTTCAGCAGCATTCAAGAAGGGTTGGATTTAGTCCATTTGTGACTACATAGAGACTCTAGGCTGATTCCTCTTTTGACTCCTTCCCTAGGTTCTGCCATTCCTTCTCTTGCAAATTTCATCCAAAAGCTGAACATTGTAAATTACTTGTTATTGATGCCTAAATTGCAGGTAGACATCACTGAATAACTCTAAAGTTTTTTTTTTATGAACTTGTGCAATGTTGTCTAGCAGATGCGAGATTTGTTGAAACTCATGGCATAGATGCAAAAACAAAGGCATATTCAAGCTTGTTAGGGTTTTTAGGTATTAACACTAAAGAAATGTATATACAACTGTCTAAATTTTATGTTTGTTGTGTGTGTGCATGTGGTTTATTTTTGTGGTGTTGACTGTGAGTTCTTTATGTGGTTTCAGGGAATGGTTCTTTCTATTGTCGCATGAAGTGCTGAATCCAATGTATTGCCTGTTTGAATATGCAGGGAAGGATAACTACTGCCTACAGATAAACCCAGCTTCTTACATCAATCCAGATCATCTGAAATACTTCCGCTTTATTGGTAGATTTATTGCTATGGTGAGTTCAATGCATGAAATAATACTCATAACACATGTAACATATTATAAAAACCGCATAGCAAAACTTAAAATGGTTAATTCTAGAAGAATCTCTATCCATTTTCTTACTTTTAAAATAGGAAACAAACCTTATGTAAATACGTAACTGGATACAGGAAAACCAAATTGGTATCCTTGACAGCAATGACCTTTCTTGTGTTTCATCCAGTGTTTTATATTTGAATGCTCAATATGTTTAAAAGCCTACCAAGCTTTTAATTTTGGTATTCCTTTTAATACCTGGTAAAAAGAAAAACATTGCCTTGATAAAAAATATATCGTATATCTTGGATAAGAGTCCTATTAGAATAATCATTTTTTCTGAATTTACTCTGAAATGTTCTAAAAAAACCTTGAAATTATTATAGGCTGCCATATGCTTTGTTAAAATAGGCTATAGATTTTTTGTTGTGTCTACATGAAATTGTAGCGATGTTTTCAATACTTTAAACGTATCTAAATTGTATTGACTTGCATGTTCTAATAACTGACAAAAGTTAAATTATTCAGCATTGTTCACTGGGTTAGATAACCATGGGCTGATTATAGAACAGATCACAAACTACAGTACCTATGTACAAGTTCCAAATCAAATTACAGCAGAACAAAGTCAGCCAGTTTCCACAATGTGACCTTGTGCTTTTAGTCTTCATTTTCAAGGAGAAAACACAGAATCTCTTTGATATCTTTAAAATCATTGATTGGAAAACAGAGGAATTATTCAGTGAGATAGTTGTTAAGGTGAACATGAAAAAGGTGGGGAAAAACAAAAGAAAGAAAATTGAGACTATAATTGTAGCATATATTCCATTGTGAGGATTCCTTTCATGAAATTTTCTTTCAAAGTGTTAAGAGTAGCATAGGCTTCAAATCAGATATGCAGAGTGCAACTAATGTAAGAAGATAAGTACTACTTTCTATTCCTTTCAGGCATTGTTCCATGGAAAATTTATAGACACAGGTTTCTCCCTACCTTTCTACAAACGTATCCTTAATAAACCAGTTGGATTAAAAGACTTGGAATCTGTAGATCCTGAGTTCTATAATTCCCTCATCTGGGTTAAGTGAGTTTCTTATTTCCACTTTTTGAATATTAACTTTATGCAAATAAATGTCTACATATTTGACCAAATTAATAAATATTTAACTCTTACCAAAAACTTGTTATGCACATTTGAATATATATTTTAATAGAAATATTTAATTTGTTTATTTATTCAATTTATGTAGCCACCCATCTCGTGTGATTCTGGGTAGCTCACTAGCTACATACCTCCATGGGATTACCAGGCCTGATAATAGAACTGTGCCTTTGGGATCCTCCGAAAGGCCAATAATATTTCATGAAGTTCAAATATTTAGACAGATTGATACTTCTAATATTGATAGCCTATAGATTTTAAATCAAGTGATAAGTTGTGATAAAACAGGATACGCCACTCTGTGCCAAATAAACCCTTGACATTCTTTGGGGGGGAAGGGGAGCTCTATGCCAATATCAAATGTATAATTGATTTTCATTGACATGTTGTTTCATATTTTGAAAGATTTAGGAGTTAGATGCATTGACCCTCCATTGGGCTCAACACAACTAGTTTGTATTTTTTTTTAATTAACCTCGTCAAAATGTTGACTACATTAATTATTGTAATCACATTGTGCCAGTCTCATTCCACCGGTAATTTTCAGAGAAAATAAAAAGGAAGCATGGCTCACAGCTTCAGAAAAAGATTGCTGATTTTAAAGCTATGAATTATAGTCCTAAGCATGATATTGTTTATTGTCAGAGTTTCCATAGTAAAAAAAAATATTTTAGTAATTAATCACACCACTGGTATTGATTTTGTAGGGAAAACAATATTGAAGAATGTGGCCTAGAAATGTATTTCTCAGTTGATAAAGAAATTCTAGGTGAAATAAAGAGCCATGACTTGAAACCCAATGGTAGCAACGTCCTTGTTACCGAAGAAAACAAAGAAGAATATATTAAGTAAGTTCAAAATTATTTTTAAGTATTTTTAACGATAATTTTTATTGGATTCAAGTTGCTATTCTCTGATTAGGTCTCTCTTCATTCATTCATACAACTTGGACAAAGTAGAACTACTGCTGGAGGGGAGGAGATCTTTTTCATTAATTTCATTTTTCTCTTGCATGCAGAGTTGTTATGGGGAACTTCTGTCTTTAAACTACAATGTCTATCAACCATTACTATATCTAGGATTGTAGAACTGTAGTTGACAATCTTTAGAGCACCACAAGTTTCCCACTCTTATTTCAGAGCTCTGATCAGCTAATATGTGAGAGAAAATGAGCCAAGCTCCGTGCATTTTTGGATTACATTTTAGTATGTGTGAGTGTCCAAGGGCCACTTATGTAATGCAGTTTGCCCATGTGTGCCTTAATCTTCTCCATAATCTCAGAAAAAGTCCTTTGTCCAAATTGCAGTTCACTAGAACTGTATAATTGAATTGAATTGTCCTGGTTGAAGCGCACAAGGCTGGAAGTTAATAATGTCCTTTTGTCATGGTGGTAACACTTCAGTTACATGTTCTGCAAGATTCTACATTCCTTTGTTCTTGTGTGCTATCTTTTCAAACAGTGAATGACTTCAAATTCCTACAATTGTTCATCATTTAATTTATATTATAATTCATCTGAATCAAGGTGCGTTGGCTGTTGTCATTTATATATTTTCTTTTCAAGGCTGGTAGCAGAATGGAGGCTTTCCCGGGGTGTAGAAGAACAGACACAAGCTTTCTTTGAAGGATTCAATGAGATTCTATCACAGCAGTACTTACAGTACTTCGATGCCAAAGAGCTGGAGGTAGACCTTTAAACCTGCAATTTAGACAAAAATTTCAGTTCACAGGGACTGATAACTTGAGGGACAGTTTATTTCTTTATTAAATTTATATGTGACCCATCTCACTATCCAAAGTGATTCTGGACAGCTGTTATGGATACTGTTGCTACTGTTAAAGACTACTGTAGTTTAATCTCTGGGCTACCAAATTTTAGCAAACCTTTTAGTTTCCCATGGTACTGCTGAAATGGGGAGAGTTTCGGACTATTATTGCAATTAGTAACCTGTCAATTTTAACCAGGCAAGCTGCAGATTAATTTTAGGACACTTCCACACTACCATCCCTTTTACTCTCCTATCTGTCAAAAGCAGTTTGACATCCAGCATCCTTGAAAAGGACACAATCTCCCCTGTTTACTAGCTATACAGTGTAAAAATAGCCTTCAAAAGTCTCTTCTGATTTCCTCCTCACATCCATGGTTTTATTTTGTATTGTATGGCTGGCTGCCTGGTATTTTCCTAAATAAATAGAGTGTCTGAAAAGCCATTAAAGTAGTTCTTTTTTTTTGTTTGTTTTGGGTTTTTGCACGTTTGCATTTTAAGTACTGTAGCAAATTGGATAGATGTTTAGTAGCTGAAAATGAGAGGGAAAGGAAAAGACTGAGTTAACCTGAGACAGGGCAATGCAGAATTCGACATCATTGAGAAATCTGCCTTGCCTCTAAGTCTAAGCCCATGATGGTAAACCTATGGCACACGTGCCAGAGGTGGCATGCAGAGCCCTCTCTGTAGGCACGCGAGTGTCGCCAGCTGCTCTTCTGGCCAGCTGGGCTTTGCAGGTGCCAGAGCACCAGAAAACAGCCAAAAAAGTGGCCATTTTCATGCCATTTTTGGCCTTTTTTCCAGGTAGTTTTCGGATCATTTTTCAGGCTTTTTTCAGGCTGTTTTTCAGGCCTTTTTCAAGCCAAAAATGCCCCCAAAACTGCCCTGAGAACAGCCCCCCAAACACTCAAAAAAAGGCATGCGTGTGCCAGCCAGCTGGTCTTTGGGTTTCCAGTGCTCTGGCACTTGCGAAGACCAGCTGGCTGGCACACATGCGCATGCTGGGAACCCAAAGACCAGCTGGTTGGGTTTCTGGCGCTCTGGCGTGTGCACAGGCGTTCCAGTTTGGGCACTCAGTGCCAAAAAGGTTTGCCATCACTGGTCTAAGGCTATCCGGAGCTTCCCCATTTTAAGTGAGGACTAGTATTAAAAATCACTTGGAATGAACTGCAGCAGAGCTGGAAATAAATTGTATGATATTTGATCCATAAACAGAACAAAACCCTGCATTTTGCACCCTTTTTTTATTTGCAAAAAGAGTTGTATTCAGTACTTCACCATGGCTTAAGTGATGTTTTTGTCCTTGCATTGCAAATCATGGCAAAGAAATACTGTACCTTAATCAGGCCTTCACTTATGTTGTGTTTCTCCAACTTCTTCCCCCACCCTCTACCCCCAGGTGCTTTTATGTGGAATGCAAGAGATTGACCTGACTGATTGGCAAAGACATACAATCTACCGGCATTATACCAGGACAAGCAAACAAATAGTGTGGTTTTGGCAGGTTTGTAATGCTTGAGTAACATCATTTATCTATCATCTATCCTGCTTTATTATTTTTTATAAATAACTCATGTTGGCAAACATTCCTAATACTTCCTCCTCTTCCTATTTGCCCAATAACCCTGTGATGTGTTCATTCCTAAAGTGGGAACTCAGTTTCCCACGTGGTAATTTTACTGAAGATTAAACTGAGAAAGTAAAACCCACTTCAAACGTTTAAATAATATTCCTCTTAAGTTAAATTATATTGTCTTTACTATTTCCAGATGTTAAGCCAAGTTCGTCTTTGAAACAAGAATACTTTTTAATATTCTTTTATTATGCCATAAATTTAAGATTATGTTTGTTGTCTGAACATCAGGTAATGTATTTATTCAGGCAAATATTTCAATAAATTGTCTTAGGGTCTAATAATTTTGCTCTTTCTTTTCATAGTGTTCCATTACAAACAAGCTAAAATACCAAGATGAAAATTTATTGTGTACATTTGATCTCTTTTATTTTTTTTATTTTTTTTTATTAAAAAAGTTTTACAAAGCAGTTTTTCCCAAATATAAAAAACCCCTCCCATCCCCTCAATTCTTAAGCATGTTCAGGATTGTTCGTAGCAATCCCGATTTCCCAAACATTAAACATTAAACCCCTCCTCCCCCCCCCCCGACTTCCCAGAGCAAAGTACAGGATATGGTTACATGCAATCTTACACCACCATAAGCCAACTATCTATAAGTACACTTTTTTAACCGTTTAGCACTTTAACTTCCTTTTTATATGACTACGTATCCACATCATAACACATCTTTTAGTCCCATTTTAAATGGAATCAATCCATCTTCTCCAGTCCAAAATATATACTTGTTTTGGTTATTCTGTCCAATCCATTTAAATTGTCCATTCT
>JANHFM010005797.1:52373-63666 GCA_032468115.1 Grayia smithii | reverse complement strand
CTTTGGATGGAATGGCTGCCAAGCTGGCTTATTTCCTCAGCCGGAGTCTGGGCTCATATCAATCAGTATGGAGACCAATACAGATCTGATCAAGATTTAGTAGAGGCAATTGCAAGTGGCATGAATGAGGGAGAAGCTGCAAATTGGATAGCCCAGCTCCACAATGAGAGAGCTGCTGAATTAGCAGACGCTGATGGATTTGTAGCGCTTCTCCAAGCCAGATTCGAAGACCCAGACTGGATCGGGGAAAATGAAGATGAAATAAAGGTGATAAAACAAGGCAATTGGCCCCTAAAAGACTTTGTCTGGGACTTTAGATGGGTGGCAGGAAAACTGGATCATTGGCCAGAGCACATCCTTTTGCACTATTTCAAGATGCGATAGATCCAGAAGTCAGGAAATCCTGTGGGATCCGGGGGGGGGGGGGGGTGCCAGACCAACTGCAAGACTGGTATACCATGTCCATTGCACTGGACAGAGAAATCTACCCCCACTGCAAAGCCAAATCCCAGAAGCCTCCACCACAAAGGCCCCTGGCTAGACGGCCACTTCAAAAACCAGCAGAGGCTTTTCCAACTCTACCAGCAGGACAAGTCAAATGCTACCAACCAGGATATCAAGCGTTGGAATGCCTAGCCCCAGCTCCCATGCCATAACCATGCCCAGCAACTGCTGTCCGAGGGAGAAGGACCCCCAAGAAGCCTCAGGAGGTGACCCGATTTACCATACAAGCCGTAAAAGTTCCCTTTCCCACTGAAGAGCGCAGAGAACCTTCAGCTACAAAACCCCACTGACGATGAGACCAGTGATGACGACCCCATGGTGAGTTCGTCCATTCCCTCCTTTGCTATTAAAGTGAAACTAACTGTGCTAGAAACAGGGGAGGAAAGGGAATTCAAAGCCATAATGGATACAGGCTGTACCAGATGCCTGATTGACCTCCAAATTGTAGAAAAATTGGGAATCAAGACAAAACCCTTAAAATACCCCATACAATTCCACCAGGTTGATGGCACACTCATTGGGGGGCTCCCAGCCACTCATATGACAGAACTGGTTAAACTAGAAATTGGAGGACATCAGGAGCTTATATGATTCGTAGTAACTCGCAAGATGACTGAATCAATCATACTGGAACTGGTTGGATAAATGGGCCCCCACCATTAAATGGGAAGATGGGTACCAGAAGATCATTCTGGAGCCCAGGCCCCTGCCCTCTTCCCAGCAACCCAGGGATTCCCCAACCTCCAAAGGCCAGGCACCATAAGCAGCAGCCCCCGCTGCAGATAAGACACCAGGGGAACCCCAGATCCCTAAAGCATATACAGACCTAGCCGAGGTATTCAGCGAGAAGGAATGCAACCTCCTCCCACCCCACCGCACTACAGATTGTGCTATCGAACTAGAGCCAGGGGCCAAAATGCCAAATCCCAGGATGTATTCAATGATGCCAGCCAAGATGGCCGAGTTAAGGAAATACATTGATACTGAGTTAAGGAAATACATTGATACTGAGTTAAGGAAATACATTGATAGCCAGAGGCTTCATTGAGCCTGCCAAATCCAGGGTGGCAGCACCCGTATTGTTTAAATAGAAAAAAGATGGAGGCTTAAGATTATGTGTGGATTTTAGGACCCTTAACCCAGTCTGCATACAAAATACCTACTCCCTGCCCCTGATGAAAGACTTACTGAATCACCTGTAAAAAGGCAAGGTCCTCACCAAACTAGACCTAAGAGGAGCTTACTACAGGGTTCGCATAAAGGAGGGGGATGAGTGGAAAACTGCTTTCAACTTCTCCCTGGGGAGTTTCCAATTCCGGGTCATGCCGTTTGGCTACAAGGAGCCCCTGCCATCTTCATGCAACTGATTAATGAAACTCTGCATCAACACTTGTATAAAGGCGTTCTTGTTTACCTTGATGATATTCTTATTTTCAGCGAAACCCTGGAAGAGCATGTCAAATTAGTAAGGTAAGTCATGAAGAAACTCCTTAATAATAGAGAAGTGATAGAGGGACTTGAAATTGCCAGAATTTTGGCAAGAGTGACCACATTATATTGGAATTCAATATAGTGCACAAAAGCAATTTGTTATGTCCTTATATGGAATCCTTCTTTTGCATACCCGCTGCTGATTGGCTAATCAAGTGGCGAGAAGTTTAAATCTCTATCATTGGCCAGCCAGTCTGCCAGAGCTCTATATAAGCAGAGCCGCGGCAGCCGGCTGCTGTTCTTTCACTGAGTAAGCTTTGAAATAAAGTTCTGAACGGACCTCACTGTTGCGTCTTTCTTCTACCTGCGCCTATCTGACACTGGCAACGAAGGTAAACTGAACTGCAGTGAATACCTCATGGGCACAATCACCATCTTGAATTCAAATTTCGACCACCTCGTGGACATCGAATTTCAGCCTCAAACCCCTCGAAAGAAATGGCTTCAAACCAACACCCAGCGATCACTCCTTTCAGCCCCGACACAGAAGATTGGAAGGCATTCATGATCAGATCCCACCAATTTCTAGAGGAAAACGGTTACCAAGACATACCGGACAACAGAAAAAGGGCACTCTTCCTCTCCTACTGCGGCTCAAAGGTACTGAAAATGGCGATCACACTTCTCTCGCCATTAGATATCGAAACAGTAACCTGGAGCAAACTGCAAGAGACCCTACAACAGCACTATGCCCCCACAGTAACTCCCATCGCAAGCAGGTATGACTTTTTTTTTTATTAAAAAGTTTTACAGAGCAGTTTTTCCCAAACATAAAACCCCCATCCAATCCCCTCAAATCTTAAGCATGTTCGGGATTGTTCATAGTAATCCCGATTTCCCCAAACATTAAACGTTAAACCCCTCCTCCCCCCCTCGACTTCCCAGAGCAAAGTACAGGATTTGGTTACATGCAATCTTACACCAACATAAGCCAATTATCTATAAGTACACTTTTTTAACCGTTTAGCACTTTAACTCCCTTTTTATATGACTACGTATCCACATCATAACACATCTTTTAGTCCCATTTTAAATGTAATCAATCCATCTTCTCCAGTCCAAAATATATACTTGTTTTGGTTATTCTGTCCAATCCATTTAAATTGTCCATTCTTCTATAGACAGCAGATCTTCCTTCTTTCGATATTCAATATTTCAATTCATCATAATTTCTAAACACGTCTTCACAATTTTTAACATTACATAAACTAGCTTTGTTAAAATCTCAATGCCCTCTATAAAATTTCACAAAAATTCTGTATATAATGCTTTGATTTTTAGTATAAATTCTAATATTCATTCAAATACAAATTAAGACATTTCTAATCTCATATCTCTTTCTAAACACGTCTTCACAATTTTTAGTATTACATAAACTAACTTTTTTTTTCCTTTCCCAAAATCTCAGTACCCTCTATAAGGTTTCACAAAAATTCTGTAAATAATGCTTTAATTTTTAGTATAAATTCTAGTATTCATTCAAATACAAGTTAAGACATTTTTAATCTCATATCTCTTTTTAAAAGTATTCAAACACATCTCCACAATTTCTCACGTTCACCCTAATATCAGTTCTACTATTCATGTACTTTTAAAACAATACCATACATTTTATAATAATTCATCTTGTTTTAAGAAAAAGAAAAAAAACAAAAAAGTCTCAATACCATCTATAAAATTTTACAAGAGTTCTGTAATTAATATTTTGATTTTTAGTGTAAATTCTAATACTCATTCAAATACAAATTAATACATTTCAGGCTCTTTAGTTGTAGTCAGACCATTTTTTCCAGTTCAAAATATCTTACCAGTAGACAGTCCTTCATATTTCTTCTATTAAGTTACTGCCGGTATATTCGACCTAGGCTGTTACTGCCTTTTACTTTTAAAGTCATCTAACAAGAAAACAAACTCTTCTCTCTTTGAAATCTTCAAAGAAGCTTCTTGACCACCCAATTGAAACTCTTTTGTATAAAAGAATTGCAGAGCTGCAGATTGATTTTTACTTTCCATTGTGAACACAGCCTGTTTTAATTCATCTTGCAAGAAAACAAGCACCTTCTTCTGTAAAATTTCCTCCCATTTATCCAGTTGAGATCATTTTATCTCTTTTTGAATGTGCGTCAGTTGTTAATAGTTGACAGATTCATCATTTTCATCTAACTAAAAATATGGCATTTTCTTTTTTTAAAAAAATTGGATTTTTATAAATGTTTGCATCAGTCTTGATTCCTGACAATTACATAGATAAGCCCTTGCAGTATTTTTGAGAAGTGGTTTACCATTGCTGCCTTCTTAAGGCTAAATGAGAATGTCTGGCCCAAAGTCACCCAGTTGGCTTCATTCCTAGGACAGAACTAGAACTCATGGACTCCTAGTTTTTAGCCCAGTGCCTTTTAAGTGCTACTCCTAACTGGGTCTCAAATTTTAGACCATAATGAAATTATAGAAATATTTAATATTTCCATGTAAATATTTCAGCTTGTAAAAGGCTGCAAATGTATTAAAAATAATTCTTGATTTAAGAGTTATTTTGATATATTCAGCTATGGCTGTGAACACTTCGTGAATTGGCAGCAGATATTGCAAATTGTTTTAAAGGATCTATTTTATTTCAGTTTGTAAAGGAAATAGATAATGAGAAGAGAATGAGATTACTGCAGTTTGTTACTGGAACATGCCGATTGCCAGTTGGAGGATTTTCTGACCTCATGGGTAAGCACAATTATGTGAGCTGGATTAGCATGGTTTGATATTGTTTGGGCATAAGCTCAAGTCATTGGGCATTCATATATGAATTTGGAAAAATTAACATCTGTTTACCAGCTTTTTCCTTTTCACAGATAATAGCTTAACTAATTATCTTTGACAAGAAATGAGTTTCCAAAGATAACCATTTTTAAAGTAAACACGGTTAATGGACAATAGAGGTGTGAATAAAGTGAAAAAATAAATGTTTTGCTTCAATTCGAATATTGCATACTGGAAATTCTGTTTCATATTGGCCACAACAAAGATAAAATAAAATCCAGAATGATTTACCTGTTCTGGGTTCTGATAAACCAAACCCTGAAATAGTTGTGGATATTCTGACTATATAAAACAGTGGGATTCAGCCTTGGAACAATCTTCTTTGCAGCTATCCAGATGAACATTAAATTAGAGCAATAAATTTTCTGTATTTATTAGCCACTTTAGACAGTAGCTAATATGCTGTCTTGTCAGTGAGAACTTCCCTCCACGGTCATTTTGGCTTGGGTTGTAGATGAGACTGGACAGCTGCCTCCCACAGCAACAACTGCTTGTATTATCAGCTATTTTTATACACAAATTTAGCCCTGTTTCGGAAGAGTGCTAGATCTGTCTTGAGAAATAGCCTGACTGATTACAAGGCTGGTGCATTTGAGTATCTGCAGTCTGTCAGTTGGGCAAATTATCAATCCTACATTAAGGAAGCTACACACATTAATTCATATATATGAAGCTCAGCTTCCCCACACAAATCTTTATAAAACCACCAATCTGGCCCAGACAGAAATTGGATACTCCATTCGCAAAAAGCAATCTTCAGCTAAAATAAAACACAAGTATTTTTTAATATGTAGTTAAGCCACATTCTGGATTCTGTCCAGGGCAAAGCATCTAAAATGTATACCATTCTATGCAAGGAATGGGTTATGGAAAGAATATTGTGCACATCTTCAAAGGGTAGGTTTCACAATATTATTGAACAATGGCATATCTTACTTTAATAGGGAAAGTATTTTTATATTACTTGAGCTTCTTAAGGATTGATTCTAAGGATGGTTATTTTTACTCCTTGATAATTCTGGCAGCTTATCATAGATAATTTCTGTCTCTTCCTCTTCTGTTATTGCAAAAGAAAGTTTGGGATGTCTCTAGAATACAGTGCTGAGTATTGTAGAAGAAATAGGAATACCCTGTTTCCCCCAAAATAAGACATCCCCTGATAATAAGCCCAATCGTGCTTTTGAGCGCATGGCAATAAAGCCAAGTGCTTATTTCAGGGTTCAAAAAAATATAAGACGGGATGTTATTTTCGGGGAAAGACGGGTAGTAAAAAGTAGATACACTGCCTTATTCTGTATCTTTGCATCATTTCACTCTCTGTTGGCACTAGAATAACTGTGAATAAAATCCCATTTCTAAAAATCCCATTTCATTGAATAAATCACTCTAGAAATGTTAGAAGACTCTGCTGATCTATTGTGGCTGTGCAGTGCTTCTAAAAATCCAGAAACATGAATGCAACATCTGTCTGTGGCCCATTAAAGCATCCAGAACTGTTTCTGAATCCCAGCTATTGCACATTTTATGGCCCATATTATTTTGTAATTAAACTGACTTTTATCATAACTAATGATAAACTCTATGTCCTTATGCAACTCAAACTAATACTAGGTTAGCCAGCCTAATGATGTACTTTTTCCCATCAGTTAGACTTCAGAAGTGGGTATGTTCTACCTTTGTTCTTTACAAACAAACTTCTACAAAGTCTTTGATGAGAGATCTGGTACTCATGCAGGCACAGTATGCAAAGTTACAGTTAAGCAAACTCCATATGTGAAGGAGATGGCCTTGGTGTGAAAAAGCCCAAAGGGACTTTAAGAAGCTATTGCATAGTCCAAACATGGAGGGAAAACATGAGAAAGAAACTTGGAATAAGTCACTTTAACTAGGAGGAAGAGAACCTTAAAAAAAGCTCAAGTTCATCGTGGGGGGTGGGGGGTGGGGGACTTGTTTAAAAAAAATGGCAGTGTCACAGAGAAGTCCTGCCTGTGATCCCCAGTGTTGTTACTTCTTGAGGAAGCAAGGCCTTGAACAGGCATTCACTTGATGATCTGATAAAAATGGGCAAAAACATTTTGGAGAAGCAATCCCTAAATTCGACTTTGGAGATGCACTTTGGTGGTAGGCTTGACTACCAATAGTCTGGCTGTTGCATTCTTACCAGTTGCAGCTTCTGAGTCATCTTTAGATAATGTGTGTTAAAGTAGTTGGACTACATGCTGGTGGATATGGGTCACCATCACCAAGACTCCCTGGTTTTGTGGGACTGGAAATGAATTTCAGGTGCTGTGTAAGTCACCACAGATGGAAGAACTTTACATGGTATTGTTTTTAATACATTGTCCCTGATGGCACTGCTATTTATAAGAAATAAATATGACGACTACTTAATAGTGACACAAACACAAAAGATCTTACTACTTACTTCTTAACAAAAATACCTGCTCCTCAGCAGCTTTGATTTTCACTGTATTTACTTAATACAACTTAATTTCTCTCATATCTTAATTAAAAAAATATTTTAGGGAGTAATGGACCCCAAAAATTCTGCATTGAAAAAGTTGGTAAAGAAAACTGGTTGCCTAGAAGCCATACATGGTAAGTAATTAGATGATTCAGGTTACTATGTCCATTCTGTAACAATTAGGGCTACTTTTATATTTTTTGTAAATAAATAGCTAAAATGTTTTAAATCATACATAAAGTTGCATGCCATTGTGGTGTTGGCCCACAAGGTAAATTTTTCCTTTAGAAATAGGGATGCAAAAGCTGTTAGATAATTACACTAAAAGTATTTCTATTTCCTTCTTATCTACTCAGAAGCAAATCTGTTTTGCACAGCATATGGTATCATTCAAATCACAAATATTCAGTAAAAGGAGTTAATTATATAATATATAGGTAGTTCATATGGTACATAGTTAAGCTCAAGAAATAGACAAGTGGATTAATGCACGATGTAGACATCTGAAAATGCATGTTATTCTTCAGAGTGTGTTGCTGTAACTCAACATCAAGGCAGAGAAAATCATTTGTTGAATTGGATGGTCTTATTTTTCTTCTGCATCATTTGTTCAGAAGTTCAGTGTTATTAAGCTTGCTGCTTCTTTTCAGTTTCAATCGCTTGGATTTGCCACCATACAAGAGTTATGAACAGCTAAAGGAAAAGTTATTGTTTGCAATTGAAGAAACGGAAGGATTTGGACAAGAATAACTTTGTGAAATTTGGATCAGAAGAACATAAATTCATATAGGGTGTGAGTTCTTCACTGCCTCTGCTAGTTGCACTTCTTACTGTAAACAGGACTTTATCTTCATTTATTTAAACAAATGTTAGTATGTAAGTAAATGAATGTTGCTCTGTCATTTTATCCTTCTATTTTTAGATTTCTTCCAAGTCCGTTACAGAAATTCAAAATGATAAACTATAAATGAAATCTTCCTTGACCAGAAGTTGTTATACTTCTGGAGCTATGTCTTGCATCATGTTCATTAACTGGAGTGCATTTTCTTTTCTTTTCTCTTTTCTTTTTTCTCTTTTCTCTTTTTTCTCTTCTCTTCTTTTCCTTTCTTCTCCTTTCTTTTTCTAAAATAACTCCTTTCTCTTCCTGTTTTAGTAGCAAAGTATTGCTGCTGAAGAACTGGGAAGTCCACTCGTAGCTGTAGCATTGCAGCAGGCTTTTTCTAACAGCACTTGCTTGCATTCAGACTCTGGGGGTGCTAAACGCATTTCCATGGCTTGCATTATGTGTTCTTTACCCACTGAGGCTTGACTGTTTCCACTCTCCCAAAACATATCCCAAAGCCATCTCTGTTCAAACAGAGGAGAGGGATATGTAGACCTTAATGCACGCATCCATAGCATAGCACTTTTATTTATTTTTACCACTATGATCGCATTCCTCAGGTTATTCCTCCATCTGAAGGTGCCTGTTCAAATTTGCAGGAATTTTAACCCATTTTCAGCTAAGTGTGTTCTTAGTTTTGATGATGGTACTTTTAATAGTAAATTTGAAAGATAATTCTTTCAGGTGGAAACAACTGGAAATTATTTCCAGTCCTCTTTGTAGCTTGAGTTTAAAACTATACAAATGGCCATTAACTGTCAATTCTAGTTCTCCTCTAGATACGGGAGCATTGCTTCCTATTTCCCAGTAGTGGTCTAACCATTGCAACAAAACTGCCTCATGAATATATCTGGACATGCAATCCTGTGCATGTATATTTGTAACTAAATCTCATTGAACAGAGTGAAACTTACTTCTGAATAAACAGGCATAGAATTCTGTTGGTAAGAAACTGAGGCACAAAAATTACATTCCTGCATACTTCCAAATACTGTTTTAAATAATTCATTAACTTTTTTTAGAGGGTGGAAATTATGTGTTGTTATGATTTTAGACTGTTGATCAGTTCTTATCAACAACTTAGGCAGCACTTGGTTTTAAATCTAATTTCAATTTCAGTTATTATATTTTTATAATGTCCATTAAAGCTGACAATACTAGTTAAACTATACTTCCAAGTTTTTAACAAAGGCACTTAGTTCTTTTGCCCAGTTTTGCTACCTTGCATCTTTTCCTCCAAGTTGTTAAAATTCTGTGTTCTGCATGCTGCTCCGGAACTCAGTAGAAGAGATGGTGACATTTTCAGAAATCAGTAATGCATGTTGATAGTTACATACTTGTATTGTCCTACTGCGTAAGAAGAGCAGAATCCTTTGAGAACTAGCTAGCATAGTCAAAGATCAAACCAATTGGCCAGTAAGACAAATGTTATATCTACCCATCCAGACTCTTAAGAATGAATTAATTCAGGTCTATTGAATGCTTATGGGCTTAACCATTTTTATAACTGACTTTTTTTAGAATTCTCCTTTGAAACAATATAAATAGTCCATTGTTCTTCCATTTTGTTTCTGAGAATTATGAAAACAATTTAATTTTCCTCCCCTTCAGTGTACATTCAAAGGAATATACACAGAATTTTTTCTTACACAGATGATCAACTTCTTGGATGGAGAAGGTCATATATTGATTCTGGAGAGAGATCTATCTGTGGCACTTACCAGAATATCTGAAGTATATATTTAAAATCTAGATTTGGAGGAGAAAAAGCCTTAGAATTCTTTGCTTATTTGTTTTAATAACATTTAATTATTGAACATTTACAATTCCGAAATAAAATTGAGGTAACAAATAAATATGGAATATAGTTGATGCTCTACACAATGTTACATTATTCATCTAGTGACCTAGAAATATTGTTAATGTATAAATATACAAAAGGCTTTCTGCCCTATATTTTTAAAATAAAGGATAGCTCTAATTAAAATAGCTGAGGCCCTAGTTCTATAGGGCATGGCTGTTTAATATTTTTATGGCTCAGATGATTAGTTCAGGAAAAAGCAAATGCTTGTATATATTTTCGAAGTCTGGAAAAGTGTAGCTTATTCAAACTTTTAATTTAAATAGCTTTTTGTCTGTCTTTACTGCTGCATTACAGGGGAAGTAGGGGCTGGATATCCCAAGCACAAAAAAAGTATTTTAAACAGTCAGACCAAGAACATTTAACAAACGGAGTCTTGACCATGAAGTATTTGTTAAAACATTTATTGTAAGCATTGTGCTAGCAATATTTCTAAAATCAGAATGAAAAGTCAGTTTTAAGGTCCCTTTGCATTGTAATTTCTAAATTTTGTTCTTATGCCTTGTTATGTTGCAATAATAAAAGTCATTTGAGCAATTTATATCTCTTTTCATTGTGGGAACCTGAAGGCTTGTGGAAATCTGGTACTGTTGCTGGGTGGAATGGCTTGAATTGTGGCAAGATTTTTTTCTGCAAAGAGTAGGATTTGTTCATCATAAAGTAATTCAAAAGTATATATGGACAGCAGTAAATAGTTCTTCCACATGAATATCGGAACATAGCAATATCTCCAGAAACATTAGTTGTAAAAATTAATCTCTATTATATATATTTCAGTCTGAATATTCTTTAGGCGTTTATGAAAGGTCATGACAGGATATATGAAATGTATATTTCCAATTTTTACTGGGTAAAATTTCATCAGTTATGTTCATTGTGATGTTTACCAGATCACATTAACACATTCTCCAACAGAATTCAAACTGAAGTTGAAGATTAAATTGAATCCATTTAGTATCTTCAGCTCTTATTGTGAGAAGAAACTGTTGCATATTTCTTTCCCAGAATCACAAGAGAAATCAGAAGAACTGAATTGCCCATTGTTAAATTGTTGTCAAAGTATACATTCAAATACTCAGGTAAATAATAAGAAAAAAATTAAGGAAACAGTTGGTCCACTAAAGAGAGAAGATGGCAAGGAAGCAACAGGCAACCGAGAGAAGGCAGAGCTGCTTAACTCATTCTTTGCATTGGTCTTCACACAAAAAGAAACTATAGCCCAACCTACCAGAAACATAACTGTAAAAAACAGACTGGAAATAAAAGTTAAAATAAGCAA
>JANHFM010005797.1:11517-28206 GCA_032468115.1 Grayia smithii | reverse complement strand
GCTAAGGAATTCTGGGAGTTGAAGTCTACAAGTCTTAAAATTGCCAAGGTTGGAGACCCCTGTTCTACATCATTATTAAAGAAAGCTTTTACAAACTTGTGGCATTAATCAGCTCAGTAATACAGCACCTGCACCTCCTTCAAAGCACTTCTTGGGACCCTTAGATTTTTTTTCCCCAAAAAATGTAAAATATCAAAAGGTTTCAAATCTCACGAGACCACTAGATTTTGCTTATTTTGTATTCTCGTTTGAAATTTAATTAGATTTTGAGTGCGAACTTCAACATCTCACGATAATTAGAAAGAAATTTGTTTTAAAAAGGACCCAATTCTCTGTCTTAATTGTCTGGATCCAAAAAATTGTTACTTATTCACCAATAATGTTTGCTGCCTTAAAAAGGATTGTCTTTTTGATTTCGCTGGGCAAGAAAGAATCTGACGGCACCACATTTCTTCCTTACTAGGTCATTATTGAGAGATACAAAGGGGAGAAGCAGCTACCTGTTCTGGATAAGACCAAATTTCTAGTTCCTGATCATGTCAATATGAGTGAATTGGTAAAAATAATCCGGTAAGTGAAATACTTCAAAGCAGCTGTGATTTGCTTCTCAATATCATATGACCAAGGAATATCCTTCCTTTTGAATAGAATAGTACTGATAATTTGGTTGCCTATGGCAGGGATCTTCAAGCTTGGCAACTTTTAAGACTTGTGGACTTCAACTCGCAGAATTCCTCAGCCAGCCAAGTCTTAAAGTTGCCAAGTTTGGAGACCTTCAGCCTATGGTATGAAAGCAACTTCTCTTTCATTGTAGAACACCTTGCCTTTTAACCATCTCCTCATTCACCCAGAAGAAAGGAACCCTGCTCAAGTCATGGGAAGATTTGCGGGCAGAAGTTTAGAGTGGCAAGGATTAGAATGACTAAGAGTGTTCTCAAATGTACAGGCTGTCTTACGACAATTTGAAGTCAGCAAAGTAAAACATATTCCCAATTACAGATGGGATAAGTCCATAATCCATTGCTGCTACTGTACAGGTATATACCGTGTTTCCCTGAAAATAAGACCCTGTCTTATATTTTTTTGAACCCTGAAATAAGCGCTTGGCCTTATTGCACTCAAAAGCCCGATCAATCAATTTCAAATAAGCATACTGTCTTCAGGATGTGTTGGGAATGCCATTCCTATTTAAATATCTTGTTAAGGTACTACTGACCTACTGCTAGCCTATATTATGAAGATTTTTTAAAAATACAAGCAAATTAGAAAAAGAAAGAAAACTTAGTAGGGCAGATTTATTAAAGGGATGATAGAACATGTTATAAAATAGCACTGAAACGCCTGTTAGTTTTTAGACATTTGTGGTATTGGTGCCCCATATCTTGTTCATTTATTTAACTAGAATTAGCTGTGCATGCTCCATTATGCTCCTATTTTAACTCGGACTCAATAATTGCCTTCTGCACCTCCTCAGGCGCCGGCTACAGCTGAATCCAACCCAGGCTTTCTTCCTATTGGTGAACCAGCACAGCATGGTGAGCGTTTCTACCCCAATCTCTGAGATCTATGAGCAAGAGAAGGATGAAGATGGCTTCCTCTACATGGTCTATGCCTCACAGGAAACCTTTGGGTATTGAGTGTCACCACCAGAGGACTAATTCCAAACTGTCGCAGCAACATCTCTGCCTCCTCACTGCACCCCACCTTGGCAAACCTGTGCAGAGAGAAGCTTTTGGTCCAGGAGCAGCTTGGAAGCGACCGTGTTCCTCCAATTTCGTAGCGCATCAGACCAAGATAATTCAGTGTGTAGGTGTGTGAGAGACCCATAAATCTCTGTTTGCATTGCCTCTTGTCTTTTATGATTGCTATACATTGTCTCCCATCTTGTTCACGCAGGTGTGTTTGCTCTCTCTTTCATATTATGTCTTCTTTCTTACTCCAATGCCAAATTGATGGAGCCCCTGGCAGTCTGGCAAATAAACTGTTTTCCTCACTTTTTAAAGCAAGGGATGTATTTGTTCTGCTACTAAAGGGCAGAAAATCAAAACAAAAATAAATTACTATAACTTTTATTGGGGTTTTATTGGAGTTTTCAGTTCTTGATTCTTGGTGCTACACAATAGATGTAGGCATCTTTTCCAGTATTTTACAAAAAAAATCTATCTTTTAAGTTTATTACCTTTAAGCACGAGGGGGATTATAATTTGCTTGTATGATGTAGCCTTTTAAAAAAATCTTATGCTTTTTTGCACTTTAAAATGTTGTAAAAGTGAGAATGAAAGTAGCTTAATTACACAAAGGTGTCGTATTCTGTGCTGTTTCTGACAATGTTTCTATTTGCCTTTTATAAGGTTTATTTTTTCAAAAGCCAGTCTTTTTTTCCCTTTTTTGCTCTTAATGCATGCATTGATTTTTTTTTATTTTTAATCCCATTGTGGCAAACAGGCCATATGGCTCAAGGAATGTACTGATTTATATTGCTATTTTACCTGGTTATTTTATTAAAAAAAACCTATGATACCAAAAAGTGTGTATGACGGAGGAAAAAGATCTGCCCAGTCAAATATATATAATTATCTATATAAATAAAGATAAATTAAAATTCTCTTCTGATGGAAACTAGTTTCCCTGCCCTGAACTCATCATCACATTAGTATATCTCTGAAGTTAAGGGACTGGCCTTGAAAAAAAAATGGCTCCTATATCAGGTTTTCTTATCACTTTGATTTTACTGCTATGATGCAGATAGACTGTCCATATTCTACTAATGTTTTTGTCATGCATATATTACACGACTCAGTTTAACATACAGCTAACCCTCAATTTATGACCATTCAGTCAGCAAACACTCCAAGTTACAATGGCGCTGAATGAAATGGGATTACTACTGGTCCTCAGAGTGCCGGTTGTCTTAGCACCCCTGCGGTCTGCTTGGCAACCCATTTACACTTACAACCAGTTGCAAAGTACTCCGTGACCATGTGATCACCATTTGCAACCTTCCCCACCAGCTTCCTTAGAAACTTAATGGGGCAGGGAAGGTCACAAATTGCTGAGGTAACACTCCTTCACCTGGCATCCCACCCGACCCGCTAGTACTCACACTGTGCCAGCCACTTGCACACCTTCCCTGATACATGGTATGATTCTTGCAAACATGACTCACACTTTACACACCCTGATCTGTACTGTGCCTAACACATTCCTTGCACTCTTGCATACCCTATCTGCTCTGCACTTCTTCCGCATCCTCCCCAACCCTCCCATGCACCTGATGCACCCCCTTGCAACCGAATAGCAACAGCAGTTATATACCACTTCACAATGCTTTACAACCCTCTCTAAGCGGTTTACAGCGGTCAACATATTGCCCCCAACAATCTGGGTCCTCATTTTATTGACCTCGGAAGGACAGAAGGTTGAGTCAACCTTGAGCCAGTTGCCTGCCACTTACCTGCCTGTGGGCCTGGGACATGCAAATTCCTGCCAGTTTCCCTACTGACTTTAGTTGTGGTGAGATGGCAGGAAATGGCCTCACCTATCGACCATTTAATGATGGCAATTGGGACTTCAGGGATTGCCATCACTTAGCAATGTAGTCATGCTTTATGACTATATTGCTTAGCCATAGATATTCCGGTTCCAACAACTGCTATCATAAGTGAAGGGCTACCTGAACTTCCACAACACACCCTTCTCCCTCCCCCCCAAAAAACCTGCTTCAGAAAGTTAGGTGGGGATGACTCGATGACTGAGATGAAGGTCACCCAATTTATTGATTGAAAGGTAGACTGTTCAATGATTTGACTTTGAGTCAATCTAGTATGCTCCATCTGGTGCCCTTTGTAAGATGGTAATTTTACAACATATTTGGAGAGCATTAGGTAGACGTTGAGCTAGAACCTATCTTTAAATCTGATTCCAGACAGCAGTACTATGTGCCAGAAACCGCCCTGCATGGGAGTTGCATTTTCTACAGCCAAGAAAGACTGCTGCTCAATAATTCTGTTCCTTTGTGAGTGAAGTGGCGCCCTCCTATTTTCATTTTCCCAATTTTGCCTGGCCAGTGATCAACGTACATGCAAGGCAGTCTACAAATTGAGCCTCTGGGATGTCTTTCAGCCACATGAAAAAGTAGTAATGCTGCAGCAACTATAAACTTCAGAATACTGAAGTTATAGGAATTTTGCATGCCAATCCAGATAAGTAATTACAATGTGGGGGTTGGGAAAGTATTAGTTAGGATATAGCCAGATAAAAATGATTACATTTAGCTGAACAGATTTTATAAATGTTCAGTAAACCGCATGTAGAAATATGCAACTAACCACTGCATAGGCATACAATCTGTACTTTGTGTCCTTTATTCAATAAATATACCAAAATATGCAGACCTCTGCATATTTCCCCCGTCTCACTCAATTCATCTCCTTCATAAAGGATCTAATTTATCTAAGGCAGAGGTCTTCAAACTTGGCAGCTTTAAGACTTGTGGACTTCAACTCCCAACTTCAACCCCAGCATAGCTGGCTGGAGAATTCTGGGAATTGAAGTCCACAAGTCTTAAAGCTGCAAAGTTTGAAGACCTCTGATCTAAGGCATTGACTCACTCATGACAGGATTGGTTGGTGTTGTTCATAGCATATAAAACCAGCATTTCTTTTCCAGTTCACAAAGATAAATACAAAGCAGAGAAAATTCCATTGGATGGAAAAGCCATTCCACAGAAGGGCAAATGAGTTGTATTTTGTAGTCCAAGAAAATCTCATCAGCATGTTACTTTCTATGCCACCAAAAGCTTAGACTTCAGACAAGGCAACTGTTTTGTCAAGCAAAACGCATTTGATAATACTAAAGTTTTCAGTTTAGCTCATATCTACTGAGGAAATTAATTATTTCCATAAATAACAGATGTCTTAAGAGTTCTGGAAGACAAAATGTTTGGTTGGACTGCAATGTCGTGGATATTCTGTTATGAAAAATGATAGTTCAAATTTACATCTGGGCAGAACCAGATAAAGTAGATTTGTCTCTTCTCCAGATCACCTCTCACAATCTACTCCAGAACATACCTAGGTTTATCAATCACTGCTTTAGTGGATACTACTAGTATGGTAGAAATGGAAAACTCATGCTAGCACCATTAACTTCTCACATTGACTGTAAGTAATTGGGGTTGTAAAACATACAATCATGGTAGGGAGGGAACCTATTATTGAAACCAAAGTTTCAATGCCTTCAACTGTAGGCATTTTATGGGTATTTTCTATATTTTTAATTATTAACCGTATTGTATGTACGCAGCCAATATTTGAATATTCAAATATTAGAAACTCAAATATTTTGGCCACCTGATGAGAAGGAAGAACTCACTGGAGAAGAGCCTAATGTTAGGAAAGATTGAGGGCAAAAGAGGAAGGGACGACAGAGAACGAGGTGGCTGGATGGAGTCACTGAAGCAATAGGCATGAGCATAAATGGACTCCAGAGATTGATAGAGGACAGGAAGAGCTGGAGGAATGTTGTCCATGGGGTCGCAATGGGTCAGACACAACTTCGCAACTAACAACAAATGTACCCAGCCATTGTACTCTTATTAATATCAGTGCTGTACATTGTGTAAACAAGTGGTCTGACTAGCTTTTTATGTATACATAAAAAATCCCTAACTCCATTGAGTCCATCTTCCCACTTCTTACAGCACTTGCTTGCTTTTATTAATCTCATAAAAAGACATAATTTCTGGAAAAACTTCCTGCAACACAGCAATAATACACTCAGTCATTTCAACCATTACAAAAAGTATAAACCTTATGGAGCTTTGGAAACGTGAGAATGGGCTCTTTAAGCTGTGCCTAGGCCAGCCCAGATAGCCCGTATCAGGAAGAAACCAAGGAAATAATTCTACATTACACCAGAACATACTTTAGACTTCAATCCTATCCTCCAAGAAAATAATGTGATCTGATCTCAAGGGAATGCACAATGCACTAATTAACTTCTGTAACACATTAGGAAGGTGTACATATATACCCATGGTTATACAGATTCTCTGAACCTATCATGGTAAAGTACTGCTGAAAGACCCATGTTCCCATGAATCTCTGTGATTTCCCTTTAATTCCATCTAATTTGATTGCTACTATGTAGTTCCAGGATGAAAAACATGTTGCCCTCCAAATTATTATTTATTTGGATCCCTTCTTTATTATTTTTACAAATATCTCAAGGCATCACCACATTTTCCATCTTCACTATTAATTATGCTGCTGCATTGTAACTTAAAAATATCTGGAAGGCCAAATGACCACCTCCCCTGTCAAGAGAAATATGCTCATGGTCCAGAAAACCATAGGGTTGCTTTATTATCGTGCTCCTTAGATGTTAATTCTGCTGGCTGCCATTTCATCCCAATCGTGTCATAGGTTCTTCTATTCATTCCAATACAGCTTGTCACTACTACTAACCTTTTATTTAGTTAGCTCAGTAAATGTCTGTAATGACAACAGAAAATTGCAATGTTCTTTGAAGGCGCACACCCAAGTATCGGACATCTTATGTTCCCAGCAGGTAGAGAAACATTTTCAAATTAGACCCTACCGATATCTGGGCATCTCAGGTACTTCGCTCTAATGCAGGGGTCTCCAACCTTGGCAACTTTAAGACTTGTTGACTTCAACTCCCACAATTCCTCAGCCAGCTTTGCTTTGCTGCCTGAGGAATTGTGGGAGTTGAAGTCCACAAGTCTTAAAGCTGCCAAGGTTGGAGACCCGTGCTCTAATGCCTAGCCATGTGCCGCAATAGAATTATCTCCTTCCTCCCCTATCCCTCAATACCAAAGGAGCAAATTTCCTCCTGCATGCCACTTTAACAAGTGTTTTCTAATTCTGATGAACTTTGCTGAAGTGAAACCTCACTATTTTTTTAGTTAAAGAAATTCACATGTTCTAGAAATGTGGAAGGCTTTTTTTTTCATCCAAGAAAGGATCAGGTTCACCACTCAACCATCAAAGACTGGTATTGCTTTACCATTTATTTCTTCTGCTTGACCCACAGGCCAGTTCAGATTTTGTTTTTCATTTCCACAGCTATATATGCAAATCTGTCTCAACTGTCTCCTTTTCCCCTGCTCCCTTAACTTAAAAAGGAAGTCAAGTCTCTTTCAGGTCAAGCACAACTCCTGATGGCTTCTAATGCTTCTATGTAGGTTTTTTGGTAACTAAAAGGAGACGTTTATATTACCTTCATCCAGAATACTTTCCTCATCTTCAAATGTAAGATCTGGTATTTCTACTCATTTCCACCAGAGCAGTAATGAGGCCTGACCAGGTATGAAATCCAGCAGGTTCTGACAGGTTCTGAAGAACCCGTAGCGGAAATTTTGAGTACTTTGGAAAACTGGCAAATACCATCTCTGGCTGGCCCCAAAATGGGGTGGGATGGAGATTTTGCAGTATTCTTCCCCTGCCACGCCCACCAAGTCACGCCCACAGAACCAGTAGTAAAAATATTTGAATTTCACCACTGGGCCTGACCCAGTTTGGCTTCTCAAGCCATTCACTTCTTTTTCTTCAATTCTATTCTCACCTTATTGTTTATCTTCCACTCCACATCACATGCATCAAAAGTTGAGCAATCCTTGGTTCTAAAAATCTTAAATCCCCTTTCTTCTATAATCCTTCAACACTGTTCTTTCAGTCTGAAGCCTTCTTTTTCCCCCTTTATCATTGTTACCCTGAAACCTCCCCTACTACCGTTCCTTTCGTTGGAAAAGCCCCACAGTATCTTAATTGGTGTACATCTGTCCCTTAATGGCAAGTTTGCTTTGTGAGATTTGACTTTTCAGGTATGTCTCATTCATAATGGGCAGGAATAAGTATAAATAAGCAGATACTGTAATTATGTAAAATTTAGCATATAAGTAGCACTTTAAAATTTTTGACAGCAACATATATACAGAGCTGACTCCTAGGCTAAGGTTGAACAGGCACTAATCTAGGGGCACAAAATTTTAAGAGATGCAAAAATCGAAAAGACTTCCGAAAAACACAATAGAAAAGCACAAAGTAGTAATGACATACTTCCTGAGCCACCATGCCACTTGAGGGTTAAATATAATTTCACAGCATAAACATGAAATAAAAATGAAAATATCCCAGAAAAATAATGTCTGGGGCTGAAAATCATAAATGGAAAACTCAAAGAAGAAAAAAAAAATCCAATCGGACACCTTTTCAAAATCCTTACAAAAGTGAAATATGAGCCAAACTATAGGTATAGGGCAGCAAAATATCTAGAGCAGATCCTGAATATATATCAGTATTTATTTCCTATTCTTGCCATCATCTTATTGTTAATGTTCACTGATTTAAAAAGTGGACTAGTGAAAGTACTTGCACTGGCTATGAGAAAAACTAGCCAAACAACAAAAATCCATATTCAGGCAATCGTTTATTAGGCCAACAAAACACAGTTTTATAAAATAAGTGGGCAATGCTCCTTTATTCCTGGACACTTTAATTAACTTAATTAAAAATTCAAAAGCTTTAACACCAATTTATAAATCTTAAATTGACCTAACAAAAATATCAATATGAGTTTTATGTATACAATACAATTCACTAATATTATTTGTTCTTGGTTTTTAAACCCTGGATAACGTATGAAAAGAGCAGAGTTCTAGAATAAGTTAGCCAAATGGAAATTGTTTCAGTTGGAAATGAAGCAGTTCCTGCCTTTCTAAAAAAGTCACATATTAAAAAGGTTTTCCTCTTATCAACATCACCTTGCAACAGCTTGTGTCTTGAATTTGACATAAAATGCCAAAAGGCACCCCTCCCCCCAATAAGAGACAAACAACAGACTCTCTAGCAGTGTTTCAATTTCATTTCTTACTACTAAATTATTGTATCCAAATTTGTTGGAATTTACATCAGATTACATCTCTCATCAAGAAGATTATCAATTTGCATGAAAGAAGAAACAATTTTGATTTGATCGTGAACTTCAGGCTTTATAGTGCTGGGATATAATAGCAGTTAGATTTATATACTGCTTCACAGTCCTTTACAGCCCTCTCTAAGCGGTTTACAGAGTCACCATATATTGCCCCCAACAATTTGGGTCCTTATTTTACCCACCTCGGAAGGGTGGAAGGCTGAGTCAACCTGGTGGCATTTGAACTGCCAAATTGCAGGCAGCCAGCAGTCAGCAGAAGTAGCCTGCGGTACTGCACTCTAACCACTGCGCCACCGAGACTAGATATAAGCTGTCCAATATATGAATATACAGATAATGAATGTATTATTATAATTGGGTTTTTAATGTATTGATTCTATCAATTAATTGAGGCAGCTGGAATGGCTCTTTGTTTTATATACATGCACACTGTTCACAATCTTGGGACTGGGCAATACAGATTTTTTGGGTAGTACAATGTAGAGTCCTTTCTAGACACAGCTGCAGCATTCCACATATAATACACTCTGTAGTTTAATAAGGCAAGATGTTTCTTTATTTTTAATTCCTTTTGAAAGAGCACTTAGTAAGAAATACATTGTAAAAGAAAAGTGTATGTGTGACCTGCAGAATGGCTTTGCAAAAAGTAACAGATGGCATATTTAATACTAAATTCAGTGCCTCCCAATCTTATCATTTCTGCTCACAGGTAAAAAAGTAGTGTCTTTTCTGGGAACTGGGAGCTTGGTTAAATTTTGCTCAGCTTTCCTGTGATAAAAACATACTGTGACTAAAATAACAGAGAAAGACATCAGGTACAGCTATAGTAAGTTGGAAAAAATTTAAAATAGCAGCAAGTACCATACATACATACATACATACATATACATACATACATACATAAGAAATCTGCCCAGACAACACTGAAGGTAGTTGGGAAGGGACCAGCCTTTTTGCATAGCCTCTTTTCTAACACCCTCACATTTGATTGCTTGTCCTGTCAAGAGGTAACACTTTGACTGGAATATGTATGTAATGGTCTGAGTATTGTAAAGACTTAGCATCATGTGGAAATACATCGGTCCGATGGAGAGAAGTTAAAAGCTTTGTGCTTTCTGATTATCTTTGCACAAAATCAGAAAAATAAAATACATAGGCTCTCAAAATTGAATCAAGGTAGAGGAATTATTTTATGCATCTCTTAAAAAATGGATATCATAGCTCACCTATGACCATGTTGGTCCATGTGCATTCCATCGGGGGAGGGGGCAGGGAAGATTTCCTATATCATGCTGTGTTAATCTATCTTCCTTAAAACTACCATAAATTCCGGCATATAAGACGACTTTTTAACCCATAAAAATCTTCAGATAAGTGGGGGGTCATCTTATATGCCGGGTACTGACCTTGCAAGATGCATGGCTGGCAAACTCTTTATTTTAACTGGAAAAGTTGGGGGTCGTCTTATATGCCCAGTCGTCTTATATGCCGGAATATACGGTAATATCCAAATAACACAGTGGTATCTCCAGATGAGAAACACCATTTTCCCTTAAAGTAAAGTGAGCAAATTCTATCCACCTCGTGACCCTAATCCTGACCACTGCCATTTAAAATCTGGGACCCTAATCCTGACCACTGCCATTTAAAATCTGGGACCCTAATCCTGACCACTGCCATTTAAAATCTGGGATTTTATGTCTCCATGTTTGCCAGACTGATTCCGAATGGTGCTGAATCCACCATCTGCCTAGAGCACCATGTCATATCAGGCCTCCTAGCTTCTAGTATTAGCACAAGAAGTTCCATGTAGCTTCCCTTTCTTCAAAGGCCTCTGTAAATTTAGGCAGGTAAAATGAACAATGACAGCAAAGGAAGCAAAGCAGGAAAAACCAAAATAATGCATACTACTTGTTTCCTGAAAAAAACCTTCCAAACAGTATTCCCAGAAATCAGCATTATCATCATCACCTACCGCCTTGCTTCTAGGTACAAAAGCTCATTTTGATTGTAAATCCCAATGCAGTTTACCTGAAGAATCTCAAGGATTGTTGAACAGGGTTCACTGCAATGCTATGGCTGGAGGAAACAGCTTTAAATAGGGATACAGGATATAAATGCAGTCTCTTCCACCTTGTTCACAAGTTCTTAGAACCAACTCTGTATCAGGATTAGCATTATTCCCATATTGCACCCTAGTCTCCATACGCAAAACAGTTTCTTCCCAAAAATCAGTTCCCCACCCACTTAAGTATCATCTTTTTTTCATAAATGTCTATTCCACAAGTCACATCAAATGCCAGGATTATTTAAGAACCAACATGGGATGTGTCCTATCTTTTCTTATTAAGTGGATTCCATGAATGAGGTAGTATTCCCTCTGCAGGAAGGCATAAAAATAATCCGAGATGAGAAAAATCTGCAAGAGAGAGAGAGAGAAAACTTGACATAACTTCCTTTAAAACAAAATGGTTGCACTCAAGAGATATTGTAAACATGAAAGCTTACCCCTCAATGCAACTAGTAGTATAAACAACATCAGACTGATTTATGAAAATATGGATTTACTTTATCTAAATCCAGCTGACTACATTATGATAATATTACAATCAAGAAATCCCAAATTCCCAATTTCAAATCATACCCAGATCCGTAGCAATCTGTTCAATTCAAACCTTTACTGTCAGAGTACAATATGTGTACAATGAGATTGGCTGAGCCTCCCTTCATGCAACCCCCCAAACCCAATACAACTCACAGTGAAGGACAATAAGAGAAAAGAAAAATCCCTAGCCCACTGAATCCTACTAACAAACACACAATCCTGCTGCACCATGTCGACTTATTGCACATCACTCCGGCCTTGCAAGTCAATCGTGCTATGTTGTTGTAAAGTTATTCTCCATTCAGAAGCCTGACAGCCCACGGATAAAAACTGTTCTTCAGCCTATTTGTGCGGCTGCCTATGCTTCTATATCTCCTTCCTGACAGCAGGAGAATAAAGAAGTGCTGACCAGGGTGTTTGTCATCCCTACATCAGTGTTTCCCAAACTTGACAATTGAAGATGTATGGATTTCAAGAGTCAGAAAACTGCAGCCAGCTGGGGAATTCTGGGAGTTGAAGTCCACAGATTTTAATGTTCTCAAGATTAAGGAACACTGATCTATATTATAGGCAGAACTGGCAGCAAATTTGTTCTCATTAAAAGTCTCCCCATTGGAATTCCTCTGACATCAGCAGTTTTCTCCTATCAGAGACAAATAGTGATTACAGGAAAATGCAGCCAATTCATAGCTACCTGCCACTGGCACAGGGTACAAAGGAAAATAGATATGAGTGTCTTGGATCCTGTATTTCTTTGCATACTGAAGAGCAACGTTATCTTTTGCCAAGAGAACAGTTTTAGTGGTTCTAATACAATCAGTGTTCCAAAAAGAACATTGCTGCCTGTCTACAGTTTGTGTAAGACCCTGTGGGTAAGCTAAAAAGATGAAAGGATGAAAGTTTTGTGGATGGATGAGAACAAAATAGAACTAGTTTTGGTCTGATTTCTTGCCTCTGGATCAGGATGGCTTGCCTCAATTGATGGAACTATGAATTCTGAATTGTACCAGCAAATTTTACAGGAAAATGTCAGAATATCTGTCCATGAACCAAATCTCAAGAGAAAGTGGATTATGCACCAAGCAATGACCTACTGTAAACATACAAATCATATGACCAAAGAATGATTAAAACAGAAGAAAGTAGATGTTTTGGAATCATCAAATCAAAGTTTTGGTCTTAATCCTGTAGAAATATTGTGGAAGGACCTGAAGTAGGCAGTTCATGCAAGGAAGCATGCCAACAGTGCCTAATTTGAAGCTGTTCTGTAAAGAGGGATGGACTCAGATTCCTCCAAGTTGATGTGCAGGACTGATCAACAATTACCAGAAATGTATAGCTGCAGTTATTGCTACCCAAGGGGGACACACCCATTACTGAAAGCAAAGACTCACATTCTTTTGCCACACATGAATATGTAGCTTTGGATCATTTTCTTCAATAAATCTGATGACAATATAGTAGTTTGCCTTATGAAAAGTTTGAGAAGCATTGGAATGGACTATTTTTGTAAGAAACTAAGGTGTGTTTTTTTTTCCTTTGCAAACCCAACAAAACTTATTGCCAATGACAACTTGAGCCTTGCCAGCAATGCTCTCATTATGATACATGTTGAAATGTGGCAATCAGTTTTAGGGGACAGAAAAGCCGAAGTCAATATTGTAAGAATTTTTTTAGACTAACAGATCAACACAAAAATAAAGGCTGAACTTGTAGATTTATAGAACTAAAACAATATATGAAGATAAATTTGGAGGGACAAAATACGGTACTGTAGATCCTTAAATTGAACAGATGGAGTAGCTATGCACAGCTGATCTAATTTATGAGCTAATATTTCCACTAAAACTGTAGATTAATGCTTTGAAATATTCAGCATAAGAGGAACAAAACAAGATGGATAGCTGCATCACAGTCAACAGTATTGTGCAACTGCAAAATTACATCTTAGGTCCAATTGAGTCACATCTGTAATTTTCAGCTCCATATCTATCTCTTGTCAACAATACTGACTAGTTATAGCAGAAAATAGGGATTTTATATAGCAACACACTTCATCGCAATAAGATTTAGTGATACGTAACTTGCAGGAGTGCCACTTCCCTTTTCAAATGAACAACCATTAAAGAATAGGAGAGCACTATGAAGAGGACTGGTTGCACACTGGTGATTACTAATCAACTAAAAGCAGATGGGTCTAGGAAATTGGCAAGGCAGTCAGGAAATTCCAGCTACAACAGAGAAAGCAGCTATTATTCCAACCTGCCAGGCTGAACCAAACTCTCATGCAAGTAATTATATAAGTAAATATTGTGTTTTTCCCATTTTCCCCACAACTCTAATTAAATTTTGGATTTGGATTTGAGGCAGCAAATTTTGCAGAAAACGCTAGGTTGCCAATATTACCCTATGTATATGATAACAAAATCATGTAAATGCTGTAATTATATATTTCAGGCAGGACAACTGATAAATCTATATGTCGTTGCCTCTGTGTATACATCATTACTTGGACCCTAGGTCATCACTGCTGATGCCCATAATTTGGAAACAAAGAACCAAAAAGCCCAGTTCAACAAACATGACAAATATTGTAATAGCACATTTGAAAGATAGATATTAACTAGACAAATTGTATTAAAAAACTTGCCCTAGAAAAACTATTATACAGACATACAAAGCAGTGGTGGGTTGCTCCCGGTTCGGTCCGGTTCACGTGATCCGGTAGTGGTGATGTTATGACATCACCGAACCGGTTCTCCGCGTCCCGGCCCCGGGCCCACCCCGCGCCTGAACTTATTTTTTTTTGGCTAAAACCCGCAAAAATAGTGCTCTGCGCATGCGCAAAGCACTTGTTTCAAGGTTTTTCCTGGGAAAAAAGTAGTGCGCATGTGCGGTAGCGTGCTTTAGGCGCGCACACGAGCGAAGCTAGTGTGCACGTGCAAATCGCGCACGCGCGTGTGCAGGAAGAGAACCGGTAGTACAGGTAAGTAGAACCCACCCCTGATACAAAGTTATTAAATTTGGTCCGATTGTTGGAAAATGCAAGGATCTACATGGAACCATTATTAACTGAATTCCTATTTATCTCCACTCTTAACTCTAGAAGGATTTGCGGTATTTTTTCTTTTTGATATAAAAGAAAGCCAAGAGCCCAAGGATATTTGTTTTTATGCTTAGTACCACAGTACTTTCAAATATGTCTAGAATGTTTAGTACCTTAATACTGATATAAAACAAAGGTTAGGAATCAGAGAGTCTGTAAGGGCTTCTTAACCCAAACGCAATATTTTGTTTCACTAACCTGGCCTACATTGAATGTCAATGTGATTGCATAATAAAAATTGGAGTTTGCACTTCCTGCATAAATCCAGAGATGCCATAAAACCGGGAACAGCAGGGAACACACAATGAGCACACAGGAAAGTATGAAGACATTCCGCAAAACTGCAACAAAAAAGCAGAGACATCATTAAAGCTGGTTAATTGATACACTGAGGCATTGTTGGCTTGTCCTATCTTAGTTATAATGGGTGGCACATACTAATTTAGAGGGTGGATCCAGAGACAGCTGCTACAGACGTCCCTTTCTTAGAATCGGTAATTAACCATAGTTCTTGTGGGGGAGGAAAACTTTGACAGGTTTATTTGTGCAGACTTCCCAACTACACAGGCCCAGATTCCTGAATTGAAGCAGGTGCAAACTACAAAATACAAAGATATCAAAATACAATATGGGTGGGCATTGGGTGGAAAGCTAATTCTGGACTGAATTCTTCCTGTTCTAAAATAAAATTTGAAATGTTCTAAAATCTAATAGAATACAGTACTGCCTCCCACCAACCTTTTAAGATGCATTAATTAAGTCAATGCCTAGCGATTAAAAAAAATATTTAACATTGATAAAGTATTTTAATTCATTGATTTATTTTTAGTTTTATATTTTAAAACAAGACTTCCAAACTGATTCAACAATACATTGAACCCATAAAGCCATGCATTATTCTCTGAAAAATCTTATGTTTCAGATAAATTCAGATAAGAAAAAAAGTAAGTAGAAAATATTGCTCAGTTTTCATGAACCAACTATTCACATTTTTTAACTTTCCCAATTGGAAATGTATCAAAGCAGTTGAAAAGTTCCAGCCACTGGAAGCAGATTTTGGAGCTCCTTAGTATAGAGAAAATGGCTGAAACCCAAATAGATCCACTTATGAAAAATAATGATATCTTATTAGATATTCTATATTTCTTCCTGGCCCATTTTCAAGGTAAGGACCATTATGCACAATTACCGCATTAATAATAATACAGAACTTACACTGATATAGGTGGCTCCAGAGAGGAAGGAAGGCCATGTAGAGAGCAATATCACCTACAGTTGGGTAGGACTTAAAGATGGAAATGATGGCCAACTGAACAAACATGAAGAACATGGGATGTTCCCTAGAAAAGAAACAAAAAAGACTGTAAATAATTGGGTGATTGAGCTGCTGCTGTTCTTCTGGTTTATATATTCTGAATTACCACAATTAATTAGCTTTAATGCACAATGTTTATTGGTGTCACTGTGCAGATTGCACTCCCAGTATTAAAAATATAGAAGCCATTACAGCTTCTGGTTTATTTCATGTATGAATGATGTATGCAGGCATTTTAGTCTGAGAAAAAACAGAAATGTAGAAACATTACCAAGATGGAGAGTAGTTTTGGATTATTTCAGTAAAAGTCAATTAAAACCAATTGTTTGGTATTAGCTCATGCCTGGAGGGGATCAAACCCTCAATTTGTATAACTTTTCTTCTAACAGTGCATTATTTGTGTTAGAAATGAAAGCACTGCTATATATTAAAGTGCTGCCACATCCTCTTTCAAAACAGTTTTTGAGAATACTCAATGAAGATTTCATTGCTCGCCTAGGTGGCTTCAGCCATGGAGAAACTGTTTTTCCAATCAGGGAAAGCTCCCCCAGCCTCCTGCCATAACACTTAGCAATAGCAATAGCACTTAGACTTATATACCGCTTCATAGTGCTTTTATAGCCCCCTCTAAGCGGTTTACAGACTTAGCATATTGCCCCCAACAATCTGGGTCCTCATTTTACCCACCTCGGAAGGATGGAAGGC
>JANHFM010005796.1:25934-41651 GCA_032468115.1 Grayia smithii | reverse complement strand
AAGAGACAAGTAAGATGGTCTGGTACTCCCATCTCTTTAAGAACTTGCCACAATTTCTTGTGATCCACACAATCAAAGGCTTTAGCATAGTCAATGAAGCAGAAGTAGATGTTTTACTGGAATTCCTGAGTTTTCTCCATGATCCAGCATATGTTGGCAATTTGATCTCTAATTCCTCTGCCTCTTCGAAATCCTGCCTATACTTCTAGAAGTTCTCGATCCACATATTGCTAGAGCCTAGCTAGTAGGATTTTAAGCATAACCTTACTAGCATGTGAAATGAGCGCAATGGTGCGATAGTTTGAATATTCTTTGGCATTGCCCTTCTTTGGAATTGCAATGTAAACTGACCTTTTCCAATCCTGTGGCCACTATACATAAATATATTCCTTAAAGATTTTTGGAGACTATAATATTGACAGGATAATGTACAAAATACTATCAGTACAACACAAGAAATTATTTGTAGTTCAGAGTTGAACTGTGGGGCCTTTGATACTCTCTGATACTACGTTGTTGTTGTTGTTTTGTAGATGTTTCATTACCAAACTAGGTAATATCATCAGTGCTAGACCTGATGATGCTCTAGTACTACTGATGTTACTTAATTAGTAATGAAGCATCTGCAATAAAACAACCAAGCTCAAAATATTATCAGGATGTTGATTGTAAAGCAGTAAGCAAATTTACCAGGAAACATTGACAATATCTTCCTGATGAATATACATGGTCACATTTTAATAAAACATAAAATTCAAATAATAGCAGCATACAAACTTTGATCTTTTGGCTATGATAGATTGGATTTTTTAAATTCAGTGGCTGAAATAATTATCCCCTCTCCTTATTTCATTTCAGTTATTTCGAATGCTCCCCAAAAACAGAACAGCAATCTCATATCTTTTTTCTCTAGATGTTTTAAGATGGCACACAAATAAATACTCTTTTTTAACATAGCTATTTCTTTTACCTTTTTGAACAGCTTTGGGAAGTTGTTGTAATCTCCAAAAGGACAGTTTATCTGAATTTAGGTATAGTTTTTTTCTATGTTGCTTCTCAAACTCTAAGGCTTCTTCAGCATCTTTACGCTCATTTTCTAATCGTGAAATTAACTCGGTGACTTCTGCTACAACAGCAGAAGTTTTCTGCTTTAAAGACTGAGTATCTTCAATTAAAAAACAAGTAGTATTATTGAATGTAACAGCACAATTTGCCAAAATGCACAATTTAAATTTCATTTTAATGTTATTATGTAACCTAGTCCTAAAAAACTAATGCACAAAATTTCAGACTTCTACACAAACTATGTATGTAAATCTATATACAGTTTAGGTTTTTCATGTGCTATCCTACATCAGAAGTAATAACAATAACATCTTAAAACACCAAAACCTCTGAATATTTAGAATTAATATAAGTGTCACTAGCAGTTGTCTAATCAGAATAAAAGCAAAACATTGCTGTGATTAGGATCTTCACTAACATGAGCTCATATGAGAACATTGCCCACTTCTACCATCACATAATTTGAATGGAAGGGCTTGGCAGCTTTCTTTCAGCCAGTCTGATTGATAGATAACAAAATGTCCTGTTCACTTGGACAGGTTTAATTAAAGTTATGACATTAAATATGAAACTATGAGGGTGGGATGGAGGTATTTTTCAGTAATTCCAGAAATGTTGCACATAGACTTCCCTTCTCTTAAGAAAAATGCTGCCTGTCTCCAGATGTCTTGAATTCATATAGGTGTTGCTAATTCCAATTCAAACAAATAAAAGTAAATCCCATCAATCATTCTTATGTGAACTATCTCTATCTTCAATTCAAGGTTTATTCAAAAATGTATGTAGAACAAAAAAAATTTAAAAATCATTTTTTAATATTGATATTGATTTAATATTGATTTAAGAATTTCAAGCTTTAACATTCTGCTTTTTAAAGTATTTATTTTCAGCTCAGTCGCTTCAAAAAGACTGGAGGAGATAAGAGGATGTGCTGCAATCATTTGTAAAATGCTGCTGAAAATATGCAGAATGAAGAATAGAAAAATGTGTAAACATTTAAACATTTTATTTAAGAATGACAGAACACTGTTCAGTATATTATCTGATGTAGGTTTCTTTGCTCTCAGAATACAAAAACCATCCTTTCTGGTAAATGCCAGTAGTGGTAAGCAGTGAGATTTCACTTTTTAAAGCACTGTAGATACATAGACCTGAATCTAAAGTAATGATTTCAACTTCTGCTTTCACTGGATATGATAAGGACATGATTCCTTCCCTTCCTGCATGATAAGAACATGATTCTTCCTCTCCCTGCAATTTCCTTTGCCTCCTTGATAGATGGACATTAAGGACTTCACACAGCATAGAATGATAATCTTTTTCACTATTTTATTGGAAGTGTTTCAATATTTTAAAATCTAAATTGTAAACTGAATTATACCGCAGCTCTCAAACACTCACATTATTTCATGGTTCTCTGGAAATAATTACAATTAAATATAATTAATATTAAGAGAAAGCAATTAAATACTTAACCAATATTACCTTTCCAGTGCAATGACTGTTTAGCCTTCACTTCAGTAGGGAATGATAAACAGATCTCTTCAGTCTCTTTGACAGTTTTAACATCCAAATCCCTGGGAATATAGGTCAGCATTATAGGGTTGGATCTTCTTTCCTATACTATATGTTACCACTATATATATTTTCTCTCTCCATTACTTTCAAAATGCTATTAGCTTAGCTTCCTAATTTTCCATTTTCATCTCAATCCAAAGAAGTAATGGGCAATACACTTATATTTTTGCTTATTTTAATGTAAAACATGTAATATCTGTCATGCTTAACAGTGAATAAAGATCCTGAAGTCTCAGCCCTGAAGAGCAGTTGCAGGAATTGGGTATGCCTAGATTACTAGGGGTGACATGATAGCAGTGTTCCAATACCTAAGGGGCTGCCACAAAGAAGAGGGGGTCAGCCTATTCTCCAAAGTGCCTAAAGGCAGGACAAGAAACAATGGATGGAAACTAGTCAAAGAGAGAATCAACCTAGAACTAAGGAGAAATTTCCTGACAGTTAGAACAATTAATCAGTGGAATGACTTGCCTCCAGAATTTGTGGGTGCTTGACACTGGAGGTTTTTAAGAAGAAATTAGACAACCATTGGTCTGAAATGATAGGGTATCCTGCCTGAGCAGGGGCTTGGACTAGACCTCCAAGGTCCCTTCCAACTCTGTTATTCTGTTAATTCTCAGTGTGCTAGAAAGAGAAAATTACTAAACACAGGTAGTCAACTTACAACTACAACTGGGACCAGAATCTCGGTTATTGAGCAAAGCAGTCTATTAAGCTTCATATGACTGGAATCCTGGAGATCACTGTGGCAGTTGTGAAATGATCTCCCAGGTCTTTAAGCGGACAGAGCAAAAGCTGCCTGCCAGAGGGTTTCAGCACCATGCAAAAATCTTCCTGGCAAGCAGACTTTTTGCTCTCAAAATGTCCCTGCAACCTGCTGAAGAATTTCCTTCAGTGCATAGAGATGAAATCCTTTGCTGAGCTGCAAGAATGGATGTAAAATCTTCAGGATTTCTTTTCCATTCTTGAAAACACCAAGGGAGCTGTGCAGGGAGGGAAAATCCTTCAGTGGGCTACATGAACAGAGCTGAAATCTTCAGTATTTCTGGCATCTTTGATGGGCTCCAGGAATGGAGCTGAAATCTTGAAGAAGCAGCTCCCATCCATGCATGTCACTCTGTGAGACAGGCGGTCTTTAAATTTTGATAACTAAATAAATCTCCATGGGCTGCAGAAAAAGATACGAAATCCTAAAGATTTCAACCCTGTTCCTGAAGCCTGCTGAAGGATTTCAGCTCCCCTCTGTCTTGCCATCTTCTCTGGCATCTTCCCCAGTAACTTTCTGAGGAAGCCAGCAGAGAAGATTGCAAATAGCGACCACATAGTTGCAGGGTATTTGGCAATTGGTCATAAATGTGAATCAGCTGCCAAGTGCCTGAAATGTAGTCATATGATCATGGGGGAGGACGGGAGCTACATTTTACAATGGCTGAAAGTTCTTTATGGGCCATAAATCACCCTTTCAAAGACCATGTAACTTTGAATGGCCATTAATCAACTTGAGGACTACCTGCACACAAAAACTAGTAATAGTATTATAGTATATATAATGAAATAAATTATTTTTTTATTAAAATCAATATTAGAACAAGGTTATTTTTTTTATCCTACTATCAGATTCTGATTTGGCCCAATTTTTCTGGTAATAGTATTTTAAGTTTAAATCATTAGAATGGTAAGTGGCAGTATTTCTCTTTATATTTTAGTTAGAAGAGTATTTATAATAATTATTGAATGAAAACGTATAATTTTCTTACCATGGAAGTTTTCCCAAGTTATATAAAATTTCATGCTGTGAACATAAATCAGATTTTCATTGAAACATTTCATTTTTTAGATTTTAGATTTTCCTGCATACATACATAACCATAATATTTTTCCCTTTCAGGGTAGCAACAATATGTAAAGTGCAAGAAAAAATTAAGTTCTTGTAAAATTAATGACAGACATTAGGGGAACAGGAAAAAAAACAGAAGCTGACCTTCTAAGATCCTTTCATATATTTGTTTTGCAATTCAAACTTAATTCATCATTTCTATTATCAAATTGTGGTCTAGTAGTTTAGGCACTAGGTTAGAAACCAGGATACTGTGAGCCTTAGGCATGAAAGCTGTTTGGGTGACTTTGGGCTAGTCTTTCTTTCTCAGCCCAACTCATATAGCAGAACTGTAGTTTTGGGAAAAACAGAAATAGTATTAGGTATGTTTGCCACTTAAAAATAATAGATAGGATTTTTTAAAATCTAAAAAATGTAGTTCTTTTGTACTATCACTCACCCTTGCATTCATTTTGTTTGCAACCATCTTTACCTTGTCTGTTTACCGCAAACAGTTCTTAAAATTCTCATTCCTACTGAACTTTATTTTTAAACTTTTCTTCATATATCTGACTCTCATTTTCATATAATAAAGGTACATGTTCTTATGCGAATACATTTTCACTTCTTTTGACAAACTTTGTTTTTACCCATGTTTCCCTGAAAATAAGACCCTGTCTTATATTTTTTTTGAACCCTGAAATAAGCACTTGGCCTTATTGCCATATTGCTCAAAAGTCCGATTGGGCTTATTATCAGGGGATGTCTTATTTTGGGGAAAACAGAATACATTAGAGCAGTTTACTCATTGTCTTCTTACTTGCATTTGCACATCTAAAATTTCCCATTTTTAATAAAAATTCTACCAAAGGTATACAATTTCACTTACTAAATCTAATTATTTATAATTTATAACTTACAATCATTCATTCAATTTCTCCTGTCATTGTTATTGAAAGAAGTTTTGCCTCTTTTCAGAAACATTCTTTTCTCATATCATATACAATCCATTACCTTTTTATCAGCAACTTCATGTTTTAAATTTGTTCAGTCATCTCATATTATTTCAATAAGAATACTGCTGCATAACCACCCATTATGGACTAATCTTATGCAGATTTACTATAGCCTAATCTTCCCATATTTGCATTCACTCTTACTTTATAGAGGGGAACAATAACAGTATTATTTTGATATTTAGATTTTAAAAGTGCTTTACACATGTTAAAAAAGTTGCACAGCTATTTCATAAGTAAAGCATGTCCCTATTTTAAAATTTCTTCAATTATGTCATTTGCACCTTACCATTTTTCAAGAGTTCATTTATGTTGTTCCTTTTCATTGTTCCTTTTCTTAGACGTTAACATAACATTCCTTTCACTTCTACTGTTGACATTTTCATTCCTTAAATTACTTCCCAATCATTCCTTTACTTAGTGTCATACCAAACTGTTTCATTGTTTTATACCTAACGTCTATTTTACGTCTATTTACTGTGCTGGAGGCTCCTTCTTTATTATTCCCCACCTACTTTTAAAATATTATTTCCTTTTAACCAAAATTGCTCTGCTGATGTGGCTCCCATCCTCTGAAACATCATGCCCCCCCCCCCGAGGTGGGATCCACACCCAGCCTTTTGGCCTTCTGAAAAACCTTTAAGACATGACTGTATATGATGTATAATCTGACATATCTGCAGGGCACTATATTGGATATTGTTTTTGTCATGGCTATCTTATCAAGCTCTTAGTAGCCCAGTCAACTGAAGTAAAGATGCTCATAGCCTTCCCTAACAAGATTTATTGAAAAAATTCAAATAAAACTGACCCAGATGGAGAGGGTGGGAGCAAAGTGTGCACACGGGGTGTTATCTACTCCATTGGCCACCTCCAAAATGCCATATCCTCATTGGGGCTCCAATATACAGTCTGTGTGACCATATAATTTATGAAGTATTAATATTTATCTTTAGAGCCTTACATGAGACCATGTTTTCTGACATGTACAAATGTCAGGCTATTTTTGAACATTCTCCTTTAAGTGATTCATTGACAGCAAAGAATGATGATGAAATGAGCCTCTTTGAAAGCAGCTTTGTAGCTATGAAATATTTCCAGGAAAACCTGAAATGTCCATATTCTGATACATTTATTTATATCATGCCTTAATTATTTCTGCAAATAAGTCAAGGTGGTAAACATACCTAATAAACATACCTGATATTCCTACCTCCTTCTATTTTGTTGCAAAAACTATTTTAATTTCTCTAGATATTCTGATGTCCACTGTCAATTTGTTAATGGATATAGTAACAAAAACAATGCAAATAAATATTACCTGCAGAAAAGATTCTTCCAATTTCACTTCTAAATCTTGTATTTGATTAATGGCTTTATTAATACATGCAGCTGGAGTATTTACAGCAGCACAACTACGTTGTTTGTTGGGAATGCCTATTGAAATATTTTCATTTATATCTAAAAAAAACCAGAATAATTATACTTAAACATTGTTATTTATTTATTTATTTATTTATTTATTTATTTATTTATTTATTTATTTATTTATTTATCATACTTATATGCCGCCCTTCTCCTGAAGGACTCAGGGCAGCTTACAAAAGTTAATAACATATAAATATGACAATAAAAATTTTAAAAAATTTAAAACTCATTTAAAAAGAAACCATTTAAAAACATAGCTAAAACCTGATCACATCAGCAGATATTGTTTAAAGAGCCATGTCTTAAGATCACGACGAAAGGAGTGGAGGTCAGGAGCAGTCTAGAGGTTGGTGGGTAATGTATTCCAGAGGGTCATTGAATACATTTGTGACATCTACAGGTCAAATTATATGGCTCTACATTTACAGAATCTGCTTGCATTGTTTATTCATAATGCTAAACTACAGTCACTTTTTTGGTTTCAGTGATGTGCAAACTCACTCATTATGTGTAAATCTGATTAACACTATTGTTTAACAAACTAAGTTGACTTAATATGTATGAATACAGCCAATATAGGTTTTTCTCCCTTAAATACATAATCCCATTTATCCCATGGCTAATTTCTAGAAACTGCCCCATGAAGGATTTTAGCCATATTTTTTATATATTTTTAAAAGTTTAATTGCACAGTCCAATACTTTTTTATTTTATGTATTAAATTTGTATGTCTCTACCAAGGAACTACCTTCTATAACTAAAAACAATTGAAGTTTAGGATTTGAATTAAGGCTATGACATACAAGACAATAAAAACTTTCCTCCCCAAATCATAGCCTCAGGTTTGATCTTCAGTTTCCAATCTAAATGTGCATATTCATAAACTATGAAGACTAGCCTTACCCAACTTGAGGGTGGAGTTAGGGAATAGTTAGCAGTGAATCAGACTGACTAGGGACACATCCAAAGGATAACCTGATTGTAAAGGCTATGATCATATATGCCAGTTAAGTATGTTCATCCCAAAATTGGTCACTAATTAAAAGACAAAATTATAATTGCCAGGTTAATGCAAGCAGCTGTGCTAAATTATCTATGATAATGTCAATATCATTCATTTGCTGATCAATGTATTGACTACATCTGTTCACAGAATGCAATTTCTAATTTGTCCCTTCTGAAAGATTCCTTGATTTTTGCAGTTTGGTATGGAAGAATCCATTTAGTTAGTGGGTTTGTTTTATTGCCAGGCAGAGATTATAGAAAAAGTCAATAAACAGGGAAGCAGAATTAGAAATAATGATCTCAAAAGACAAGTCCAAAAGAAAAATATGGAGAATATACAAATGTATCAAAATAAACTTTTTACAGTAAATATGTTTTAGAAAATGCCAAGTTATATAAAGTTGAAAAAAATAAAACAAATACCTTCTGTTTTTTTAGAGTTTTCCTTGGAACAGGAAGAAAATAACTGTGCATCAGTCATCGTTATTCATAAATTTTTGCAATCTAGTTTGTAAAAAGAAATAAAGATTATAAAAAATACAGAAATTCATACTGTGTTAATCATACTTATTCCATTAATGAAAAATTGGCAGCTCATAATCAGGTCCTGAATACTCCAGGGAGATTCAGTTACTTTTCCAGGTTGAAAAGTTGTTTTCAACGATCAAGTATACATGTTTTAGGAAAACAATGAGTTTCTTCAGGAATATTTATTGAGAGGATAATCTCACCCCCCCAGCCCAATGTTTTATTTGTGAGGTGGAAAATAATAATGTTGCTGTATCCCGATTTAAGGAATAAAGGGTTGTAAAAAGGAGTTTTAATGGGATTATTAATGAAGAAGAAATTCTAATTCAAGGCGGGGGATCTTGCCCCCACAAGTGATCTTCTAATAGTCATTCATGGGGAAAAGTCTTTAATGCTGTAGCAAAATGATTTTTTATGCCAAAATTGTGAAGAAAAATCACCATAATATAGAGACATAGAATTGCAATGTGATGGATGTTATAATTCAATATCTAAAGCTAACCATCTAACTATTACTGATGTGGCTGCAATGAGATCATCCCAAGTGCCTTGAAATTTCCTGAGACTATAGACTTTTGTGTCTATATGTGTTATAGTTTGTTCCGGAGCACCACAGTTGCATTGAGGATTCTTGGCCATTCCCCACTTAAAGAGCTTTGCCTTAGCTCTGGCACGTCCTGTCCTGATTCTATTCAGGTAGTTCCATATTTTGAGGGGGCAACTGCATTCCTGGAAGTGGTTTTGTTGGATCTGTATGATTTGTCTGATTGTGGTTAGTAAAAGTCACTCATCTGAATCATCATTCTTCACCTAGATTGTAAGACTGTGGTATGTTATCCCAAATTGGTTTCCTAGACTTAAGCCTGGCAAGAGGTAGATAGTCTAATATTTTATATATTGGAAGATCTCTAGGAGTCGGTCGATGGTATATTTATCACATACTACTCTCAGACTGTCTGTTGCTGTCACCTGAGATCAGGAGGGACAATGTTAAAAAGAATATGGAACCATGAGAGCGGTATGGATTTAAGGGTTCCAGATATTATTCTTACTGTATCATTAAGGTGAATATCAATCTTGTTGGTATGAGACTAACATTTGTCATTCCCAACACACACTTCTGTGTGTCTTCTGTAATCCTGACTTTATCTAGATCAGGGGTGTCACACTAGTGGCCCATGGGTTGGATGCATTACGCACAGGCCACGCCAACCCCAGCTCCTCAAACGGCAAAAACATTATGAAACATCTGTGACGGCAAAAGATTGACACCCGTGATCTAGATGGTGGGGTAGAGAAGGCTTTACGCTCACCATTTGCCAATAATACTTAAGAAAATAACTACATGCATGTCGCTTTGCTACTACTAGCATCATACAACTAGATTGATCAATATGGTAGGGACAAAATTAAACTTTTTCCTCTTATTAACGTTAATAAAAGACAGAGATGCTTTAGCTTTGATTTCCTATCTCAGCCCAGGGAACAAAAAGGTGCGCAGTTATGAGAGGGGTCCTAGTACTATTTACCACCAGCTGATCTCAGTTGTATGATTGTGATGTTCAGAGCCCACTCCAATTCTTAACTGAAAAGGACAGCTTAGCAGTTTAGCTTGGAAACAATTTCACTGATATAAACTGTATTGAAAGTGACATTATTCTACTTAGTTCAAGAGGACTATAGCATATTCAAGCCATGGACTTAAAAGTATGAAAATACACATGGTGAAATTCATATTTGTAGTTTTAAAATCTATATTTTCAAAATCCTGTTTTATAGCTGAGTCTCAAGAAATGTATATATATTAATTGAGGGACAACTGTTTTATCAGTGCTTTATTTTCACTTTTAAACTTTCAAAGCAAAATTTGTTTTATAACAGCTGTTAGAAAAAGTGAAAAGTACATTTTGCATTTTCTTTTTCCTTCAATTCAACTGCATCCGATTCTTGAGAGACTGCCTGGAGAAATCCCGGCAGTTTCCCTGGCAAAGGTTTTTCAAAAATGGTTTGCCATTGCCTCCTTCCTAGAGCTGAGAGAAAGTGACTAGCCTAAAGTCTGACTTTAAGTGACTTTGTGCCTAAGGCAAGACTAGAATTCAGTCTCCTAGTTTTTAGCCTGATACTTTAACCACTACACCAAACTGGTTCTCAAAGTTTCTTTTATTATTTACAAAAAATAAATACATCCAAAGATACAGTCATGTGAAAAAGAAAGTATACCCTCTTTGAGTTCTATGGTTTTATATATCAGGACATAGTAAAAATCATCTGGTCTTTGCAGTTCTTAAAATTAGGTAAATACAACCTCAGATGAACAACGTATGACATATTTATGTCATCATTTATATTACAAAAAGAAAGCCAAAATGGAGAAGCAATGCGTGACAAACTCAGTACACTCTTACTGCTTCTATAGGTATGAAAACACTAAGTAGCAACTAAGAACTGCTATTCAAAATCCCTTGATCAATTGATCATCAGCAAGCGACCCCTTAGCAGCAGATGTAATCATTTTCTGGATGACTTTATCAGTCTCTCATGTCATTGTGGAGGAACTTTGGCCCACTTCTTTAAATTGCTTCATTTCATTGAGGTTTGTGGGCAATCTTTATGCAATTATCTTGAGATCCCACACAACATCTCAATGAGGTTGAGATCTGGACTTTTCCTGGGCCATTGCAATGTTTATTCTTTTCTTTTTCAGCCATTCCGTTGTAGACTTGCTGGTATGCTTGAGGTCATTGTCCTGTTACACGACCTAATGTTAGCTGAGCTTTAGCTGTCGGATGGATCACCCTGCCACCACTATGCTTCATGGTTGGTATATTTGTGCTGATATGCTTATTTGGTTTTGCCAAACATGGCACTGTGTAATGTGGCCAGATATCTCCACTTGGGTCTCATCTGTCCAAATGACAATGTTCTACAAGTCTTGTAATTTATTCAGATGCAACTTCGCAAATCTAAGCCGTGTTGCCATGTTCTTTTTAGAGAGCAGAGGCTTTCTCCTGGTAAACCTTCCAAACAAACCATATTTGTTCAATCTTTTTCTAATTGTACTGTCATAAAATTTAACATTTAATGTGCTAACTGAGGCCTGTAGCGTCTGAGATGCAACTCTTGGATTTTTTGCAATTTCTCTGAGCATTGCATGGTCTGCCCTTAGGGTGAATTTGATGGGAGATCTATTCCTGGGAAGATTGAAATTGTCTTGAATATTTTCTACTTGTAAATAATCTTCCTCACTGTAGGATGGACAGTGTTTGTTCCAATTGTTTGGAAATGGCCTTACAATCCTTCGTAGATTGATGAACAGCAACAATTGCTTCTCTAAGATCACTGCTGATATATTTTCTCTTTGGAATTGTATTAACACACCATCCCCAATGTTGAAGACCAGCAAACTCCTAAAACATCAGCTCTTATAGAGGTAGTCACACTTACTGATGAGCAATTGATCAAAGACACTTTAATAGTCTAAGTAACTTGGCTGTTACTTAGCCTCTTCAAACCTATGGAAGCAGTAAGGGTATACTTAGTTTTTCATACATGGCATTTCCATTTTGGTTTTCTTTTTGTAAAATAAATGATGACATGGTGTAAAATGTCATGCATTGTTGTTCATTTACCTACTTTTAAGAACTGCAAATTACAGATGATTTTTACTATGTCCCGATACATAAAGCCATAGAACTCAAAGAGAATGGACTTTTTCACATGACTGTAGATAAGGCCCAAAATAGTTCATTTAGAAAACTACTTTAGAACATTTAAAATTAACCAGAAGCAAAGTTATAAAAACACTAAGATGAAATTGTTAACAAAGTGATCATGCTGTATTCCATCATATTACAATAATCTGCGAGCTGCACTTAGAACAGATGCTTATATTCCTTCATTTCCATTTTGTCCTGTCTTCTACTTTTCCCCACTGTAATCAGTTGGAGAAAGAATTCTAAATTCAACCAAGTGATTGATCTGAAATCCTCCTGGATTGGAAGGATAATAAAAATGATTGGTATGCAGCACATCCATTTTTAAGGCTTTTCAAAAGTACCGTACATTCTGGCAATGAAGGCTGAGAAATATACTGGTATGAAATAACCATTTCAAATTATTTTCAGGTGCTGCTGCTGTATGGTCCTAACAACAGTGTAATGCTGGTTTTATATATTCCTTTAGTTATTGTTTTTTCCACTCTTGCTCTAGGTTGCTTGGCCTGGGGTTCTGATAGGAACCTGCTATGTTGGGGGTGACTGAGTAGAGATCTCCATCGCAGACTACACATCATCTTGGTTTTTAGCTTTTCTATTTAATTCTTCTAATTTTAGTTGTTTTAACTTTTTATCATATTGTAAGCCACGCTGAGTAACTGCATCAGTAAGAAAGAAATTTAATAAACAAGGGCAATCTAGCTTGAATTACTAAAGCTTTGTTCTATGAAAGCTCTTCTTGTTTACAGAAGAGCTGAGTGACACTTTAATAAATCTGAGTGTCTACCAAAACTTGTAGAGCAAACAGAAATCTATTAGCCCACTGGTCTGCTGTTTAAATTTACTGATTAAACATCCATCCGTTAGTTGGCCTAACCACATATATAAGCATACCTTTCTATATAGACATATATACCGATTTGCACAGTTGACACATTTGTGTGGGATTTTGGTGCTTTTTAAAAGACCAATCATAAAGTAAGTATCTCTTTTATATTTATTTAAATGTAGCATATAAAATTTTTCAGCATTTTATCAGAAAATAGGATTGTACTTATATTTGACAAGACAATAAATAAGAATAAAACATGCCTAAGAAAATATGATAAAACAGAGCATTTTTAAAATACATTTTCATCTTGTGTTGGAATGTTTTAACCAAATGTTTTGCTTTTAATTTAATTACATGTGTTGCTTTAAATTGTCAGTTTTTCATTATATTTTAACTATTTTATTCTTTAGTTTTAAGCAACAAAACAAAAAGTATATAAAATAATTTTGCTTAAGTATGCTGTCTTTACTTCGATATGTCTAATTACTTTTTATACTTTCTGCCAGTAATTAGGAATGTAGCAATGTGGGTTTTTTTTCAAACATATGGAAAAATTAAACTAAGTTGCAATGTGCAGTTACTATGGAAACTAGAATATCTTAAAAGTGTTACAAATTAAAATGCCCTTTTTGTATCAATATGCTTGCTTTTTTAAAAACGTGAATGTTTACAAAACTTTAAAATTAAAAATATATGTATTACTATGGGCATATTTTTCATGCATCTGAAGGTTTGTTTGGAAGACAACATAATCAATTATTCAAAGAAAAATGAAAACTTGCACTGGGCAGTTAAAAAGTTAGGATGTTTGAAAAATTAACCGGACAGATGTGCAACAGTACAAAATATCTGACTGTTCAAGTCCAATTCAATTTGATTTTGAAGAGCGATTTTTAACCTTTAAGTATACAACATTATACTTTAATGGGATTAATGCAAATTTATAGTAAACTAAAATCTCCAATTTTGTAAAATAAAGGTACAGAGAACATTTGCTTTCATCCGCTTGAAATTGCTGGTTTTCCTCACAAAATCAAAGCGCTTCATTCCCACACTACAGGACCGAAAGCTTAGGGGTACTTAACAAACTTCGGTATATTTCGAAACCCTCAGTCGTGGCTGCCATTTTTATTTCTTTTGACCATATTCTAATGACGTCCCTGATGACAAGTTAAGGAGACAAGGAGTTCGACCTATCACGTTATGGAACCGCGATCCAAAAGGAACTCAACTCCGCCTCCCGGGAAGGAACGTCAAATGGGTTCGAGTATCCTGGATCTCGGCTAATAGAGGCAACAAAACAGGAAGTAGGGCGGAGCTCTAGGAGAGCAGCGCCCCTCCTCCAAGTCCCACCCAGCCGGACTCCCGGTTGGGAACACGTGCGGGCTTCTGCTCGTTTCGCGCCACAACAGTCACGTGAGCACCGCTCTCCAATTCTGGCTGTTCCCTGTCCACCTCTACTAGCCAGGAGCCGGCCTCTAAACCTTGGCCTACCGCTGCCGCAGTGTACCCGCCCCCAGTTTCCTGCTCTTGCCGCGATGATACTCACCGGCCAGGATTCGTTTTGGGCGCTTGTACTTGAAGGCTCGGCCTTGCCATTCCTTCCTTTCGGCTGCCCACGTTGCGTGCTCCAGTCTGGAGTTCGTTGTTCCCGTCTCCATGACAACAACGGCTGCAAGCTTCGAAGGCGCTTGTGTGGCCCCGCGGCAACGCTCCTCCCCGGCCCCGCCGTTAGCACAACCCCAGCCTAGGATGGGCGGGCGGGAGGCACGGCAGCGCTCCTCGCCGTTTCTCTGCTCGAAGCGATCGTGGACCAGGAAGGGCGGGGTGTTTCCTAGCGCTATCACTCGGCGAAGTTTTAAAATAATGGAAGTTTTCGGATTTTCATAATCTGAATATCTCTACCGATTATCCTCATTGATTTTTTTAGAAGAAAGTATCGTAGAGTACCCCCCTCCCCTTTTTTTTAAATGTAGATTTTATATTATAAGTCAACCTTCCTCAACTTGGCTCCTTGGTTCCAAATAACGTTGGAACTAGAATTCTTAGAATCTAATGTCCACATACCTCCCGGTATATACGTTTCATTAGATGCATACTTTTATGCCAAAATGTAGAGTATATATACAACCGTGACTGGGAGCTACACAGAATAACTTGGTACGTGAAACGAAGCAACATGCAAAACTGCACAATGTATTATTTCAGCATTTCAAAAGCAGCTGCTGAATGAAATGTCTTTTGTGCTGATGAGTTGGCTCCACTGTAAGAAGGTAGAACTCCTTGGTGTGGCAAATGACTTTATATTTATATTCTACTAATCCTTTCAACTATTTTCTTTTTCAAGCAGATTAAACAGTAGGCATTTTGTATCACAAGTTCTTACTTTCTGTTAAAAACAGATGTATCCCCTGCTGCTGTCCCCATGCAACTGGTATTTGGAGGCACGCTGCCTAAAGGTGAAACTCGAAAAATTAGAATATCAGGCAAAAGTTCATTTATTTCAGTAATGCAACTTAAAAGGTGAAATTAATATATGAGATAGACCCATTACATGCAAAGCAAGGTAGTTCAAGCCTTGATTTGTCATAATTGTGATGTTCATGGCTTACAGCTCATGAAAACCCCAAATTCACAATCTCAGAAAATTAGAATATGGTGGAAAGGTTCAATATTCTAGGCTCAAAGTGTCCCACTCTAATCAGCTACTTAAGCCATAACACCTGCAAAGGGTTCCTG
>JANHFM010005795.1:2735-16623 GCA_032468115.1 Grayia smithii | reverse complement strand
CCCCCCCCCCCCCCCCCCCCCCCCCCCCCCGAGGACCTCCAGAGACAGGAAATGACCTGGAATGGGACTGGAAGTTGTCAAAGAAGGTTATTTCTTGCCTCCGAAAGTCCACCAGTGGGGGGATGAGGAAAGCTATTTTTGCCTTTCCCAAACTCCTAGAAAGGGTCTGGAGCTTGGGGAAAGAGAAAAATGGACCTTCCCCACCACCACCCAAGCCCTCTGGAGACAGGGAACACCTGTTTCCCTACTTCCAGAAGGCCCCAAAATCATCTGGCTGGCGTGCATGCATGCCGGAGCTGATCTCACATGCCCTGCAATATGGCTACGCGTGCCACAGGTTCGCCATCACGGTCCTATACAAACCACCCAAAAGCTCATCACTTTGAAAAGAACCCTCTTAAAGACCCCCCTTTTTTCCTGTCCTCAATATTTTTATTCAAAGGAAGATGTCCTTCATTTTAATGACTTTCAAAAATATAAATATATGGCCTTTTTGTCTTTCTTTTTTACAGGTACAAATTTACGAACTGGAGGAGCACAAAATTGAAACATGGAGAGGTAAAAGTATATGATGTGAACCATTCAAAATGAATGTGATCCTCCAAACTAGCTGTGCAGCTCTCTTGTTTACTAGATCTTTTATCGTCCCCAAATAGAAGAATGGTAATATACCTGTATGCATATCCTAGCATGCAGAACTAATTTAATGTATCTTGAGCTTGTCCCAGTAAGTGAGAGTATTACTTTTCCCTATGCTTCTACAGGTAGTCCTCGAGTTACAACCACAATTGAGCCCAACGTTTAATGTTGCTAAGTGAAACATTTGTTAAGTGAGTTTTGACCCATTTTGCAACCTTTTTTGCAACAGTTGTTAAGGGAATCATTGCAGTTGTTAAGTTAGTAACATGGTTGTTAAGCGAATATGGCTTTCCCATTGACTTCGCTTTTCAGAAGGTTGCAAAGTGGGGAATCACATGACCCTAGGACATTTCCACTCTCATAAATATGAACCTGTTGCCAACCATCTGAATTTTGATCATGGGACCATGAAGATGCTGCAATGGTTGTTAGTAATTTTTTCCAGTGCTATTGCAACTTTGAACGATCACTAAATGAACTGTTATAACTGTTATGTCGAGGACTACCTTTCTCATATAATCGTTGCAGTGATTTCCCCTGTGGAAAAATACAGCTCCATTGTAGATAGTGACTATGAGTCTTGTCTTTGTTTTATTTTATTGAGGATGGGTCCTTTAGACTTGCCATGTGTTGCAGAAAAATATCAATAGCCTATTTGGTCTACTGAATTAAAAAAAAAATTACACTCCTGAAATGTAAACACTTGGATAATTCCAAATTTTCTCTAAAATACTTTCCACAATTTTTGTTATCATTGTGATATTCATCCTCAGACTATAGTGACCTCTAGTGGTTATTTGGTTCTGAAAACTATTTTTCCAATTTTCTCTATTATGATTATTTAATTGTTTTTGAATTAAAAAGGCAATAGATGCTCATTTCTTTACAACAGAGATGTTGATTGTTATGAAATATTTATTGAATATTATAGGTTTATGAAAATATTCTTTTTAATTATACAGAGCTTTATTTGCAAGAAACCTTTAAACCCTTAGTGAATATTTCACCTGATGCAAGGTATATTAATTCTTTCCCTTACCTTTTTTATTTGTAAATTTTGTTAATGTTTTATTATAAAATGTTATTTTTATCACACTATTTCAAAGAAGAACTTAAAACTCATTCAGTATCTATCAGAATTTAGGGTTTTGATGGCACTCATTTATCTGATATTCACATTAATGCTCTTTGTATTGATGACTTGTATAGATGAGTTTGAGGGAGCAATTGCTCAACAGTTAAAGATGCTGAGCTTGTCAGCTGAAAAGCTGACAACCCAGGTACGAGATCTTTGTGCTGTGCAACAGAGTGAGCTCCTGTTCTTTGCCCCTGCTCCTGCACACCTAACAGTTCGAAAGCTGCAAATGCGACTAGATAAATAGCTACCACTTTAGTGGGAAGGAAACAGCATTCTATGCATCTTGTATAGTCATGCTGACTAAGGAAAATGTTTTCAGATAACACTGGCTTCCTCAACTAAGAAACAGAGATGAGCATGTCTCCTAGAGTGGGACACTCTAGAGACACTCCCACTCCTAGAGTGGGACACAAAAGAATAGGGGAAACCTTTACCTTGATAGATCAGTTATCAACTTTGAATTATCAGTTTACTGGTCACTATCAATAACTTTGAGCCTTGATAACTTTTTTCTTTCTCTACTGTATATCTTCCCACAACTCTCTATAATGATTCTTCTCCTAGAACATTCTTGTTTTTGATATAATATTGGTATTAAAATATACGTAACATGCCTAGTTGAAAATTAAAATTGTATATTCTTCAGTTTTCACAATTTCCTTGAATGTTTTTATTAAGAATCATTTATACTTTGGATTTTGAATAATTGTTTTGTAGTTGTAAAATGTATTTTTGAAATAAATCAATAGAATCGTACTAATGATTGCAATTATTTTCTATTTAGCCTTTTCGATGCTGTATATTCACTGATCAAAAACAAAATCCACAGATTACCAGTTATTGATCCTGTGAGTGGAAATGCACTTTATATACTTACCCATAAAAGAATACTCAAGTTTCTCCAGCTTTTCGTAAGTAGAACTATAATTTTATTCTGTTCTAATTATCTAATAAATCAATTGTATGAATGTTAAAAAAATATCCTGGGTCTATGTCAGTACACTCATTACACGTATTTTCCAGTTTGCAAAATGCAAACACCAGTATATTGACTAGCCAGATTGTCACTACATCATAAATTCTACCTTGTATAGAAAAGCACAATTTGGTAAAGTCTACTTTGGTAGCACTAGCATGGATAGCTGTATGTGGCATAGGTATGTGTAAGGCTGATAATTCAGTTTGCACCTTATGTATTAAATTAAAAATGATATATGAAAGTGTCAAGTGCCTCAAGTGAGGATGGGTTATGGAGGTCAGTATCAATGCCGTCTTTTGAACACTGTGGCATATGGAAGGTTAGGACATTGAATGTAAGAGCAATAAATGGTAAAAACATGAACTGTCAGGTGAAATGAAATAAAGAAAAATAAAATTCAAACCCATTGGCCCTGCTGAAGTAGAGCTTCTCAGTGCTGTCAGCTTGTCCTCCTGTGTTTTAAATCCTTGCCTTTCCTGATTCATTAAGGTTTCTTGGGAGGAGGCAGGTGGTGGGAGTTCATTTAGTGAGGAATACATATTGGAAAGAGATGTACAGTTTTCATGATACATACAGGAAAAATTAACACCGAAAGTTTCAAATCTGTGAAAGTTTTATCTAAGATGATTTCTGACATTCCAAATAAGGACAATGGTAAAAGTAGAGCATTCCATTGATAGAAGCATTGTGAGAATGAAACATAAAGAACTAAAAGCTGAATATTCATTTTAAACAAATGTGACATTTAGATTTGAGTTTGCACACTAATTTTAGGCTTACTAAATTTCAGAAGTGGTTTAAATATTTAAATATTTCTTTAAAGATTTATTGAAGTGGAAGAATTGAAGAAATACATTCCTTGTGCAGTTTTTTAAAAAAAGAATATTGGCTTAGGTGCCTGGAAAACAATTTTCAAATGATTATTTTTTAAAATTTGTCTTTTATATTTTTTTCAAGGTGTCAGAAATGCCAAAGCCTGCCTTCATGAAGAAAAATCTGGATGAACTTGGAATAGGAACTTACCATAATATTGCCTTTATACATCCAGACACTCCTATCATTAAAGCCTTGAATATATTTGTAGATAGAAGGATATCAGCACTACCTGTTGTGGATGAGTCAGGTGAGTAATAAAGATTATCAAGTTTGTTACTGTTTGTTGTGAGTATTAAAGACTGGAAATGTTTTTAAATTTTAAGAAGACAACCACAAAATGCAGATGTGCAGGATTGAGATCTGAAGCACTTTTATGCCCACGTCACATCAAAATATTGTGCATACCTAATTAGAAAAATCTTTGAAGATTTCATTATTTATTTAGATCAATGTTTCTCAACAATGACAAATGTAAGATTCATGGTTTTCAACTCCCAGAATTCCCCAGCCAACATTCTGGATAACTTTTCCTATAGCTTCATGTGGATGATTTTAAAAAAAGAAATAAATATAATTCCAAAAAGCCCTAAAATCATACTACTGGGAAGTAACATAGCTCTGCAATATCATCTGGAAGTTGGTCAGCCAAAAATTATGGCTAATCACCCCGTGTCATTGTCAATGCAGTGTCATGCTGTGCCAAAGTCCAGCAAAACAACTGAGATTTTTTCCAAAGGTAGGTCATTCACCAAAATTGTTAATATTCCAAAACAGCATCTAAATCTATAAATAAGGTTATGTGCTTTAATGTTCAGGAAAATATTCTATTTCTTCTCATTGAATTTGCAATTCAGTTGTGTGATAGAGTTCATGGTGTTTTCCTTAGCCCATAAAGCTAGAGAAGCAAGTGTTATCTTTCCAAAATGTGGAATTAATATTAATTAATTTGGTTTGTCAGTTATTTGTGATCACTTATAAGGCTTATCTTCTTCCCTTTTTTAGGAAAAGTTGTAGATATTTATTCCAAATTTGATGTTATAGTAAGTACTATTGGTTTCTTTATATTTCTTTGACTTAGATTTTCACTGTGACCACTCTGTAATATGCCCTGGTTCATAGGATTAGGTTTACTCTCTGTGAAATTACTTTTTTAATTTGTTAAATAATACTTTGAAAGCTTCTTTATAACTACTGAACTAGTTCTCCCACCCTCCCTCACAGACTACTAGAACAGTAGTCATAAGGTAGATCATACTCCGAGTTCGTGTAACATAGTATTTCCAAAAGCAAAGCATGATGTAGTCAGAAATTGTCTTTAGCATAGTGAGTTTTGCATAAATATTACAAAGTGACAGCACCAAAACTGTTAAATAAAAATGAGAAGAAAAAATAAATGTGAGATTTTATTTTATGAATACTTTTGATTTTATCTAATCTAAAGTAATATACTTTATAAAAAATGGGAATAAAATTCTTGGTTGAGGAAAGAACAATAGTTTGCAATATCCCATGCTTCAATGTGACAGATGCTATCCTGTCTTAAAATCAAAGATAGGAATTTAGAAGTATTCTGTTGCTTTTTCTGCTTTTTTCTCTTTTTGTGATCATTACCCCTTTTGAATTCCAAATTTTGGGGAGCACATATCCATAATTTGCTACCATGGTTAGATAGGGCTTGCTAATTGTCATTAATGAAAATGCTGGGACAAAGTGAAAAGAAAGGGAAATAGTTGAGAGGAGACAGGCAAGCAACCATACTGTTCTGCATATCCCGCATCCCCACCCCAAGATCTTTAACTTTAAAAAGTTAAAAATTAAGTACCACTAATGTGTAGTATGCATTGTTTTTAAATGAAACACTCTCTTCTTGCATCCAATTAACTCAAAATGTGTATGGTAGTATCATGGGGGCGCATACAGGTTTGTCTACTTCACTTTTTTCCATTAGTTAAATCACACTATAAGTGGATCATGCTTCTGGAGTAAAATAGTGAAATTTGTTGACTGTGCATAAAAAGTGGAATTAATTCATCTGTAACTGCCTTTTCTTTCTAGAATCTTGCTGCTGAAAAAACTTATAATAACTTAGATATCACAGTGACACAAGCTCTCCAACATCGCTCTCAGTATTTTGAAGGTGTTGTGAAATGTAATAAGCTGGAAACGCTGGAGACAATTGTGGATCGGATAGTTAAAGCTGAGGTGAGAATTTGGGAGGGGGACACAGTAGTTTTCTGAATAGCACTGCTTATGAGATTTTTCCAGAGAGTACACAAAGGTTAACAGTATAAGAATATAATAATATAATACAAAATTCATTAAAATGTATTCCAGCCACTTTTTTTAAAAGTGCAATAAATTTATTATATGATAATTTTCCTTTTTACACTTATTTATAAGGATTGTTAAATTTCCTAATTAAGTATGCTAACTTTTATTGAGATTTCAAAGTGGTCTTGCTATGTAAATATAGTTTAGAAAAAGTTTGTTGATGTGAATGGAATAAACCATCAAAACATTTAAGAACTGCTAGGAACAAATGTGTTGAAGATGTGTGAGAACAGCATGATAGAAACATTCTGTTAACACACCTTTATGTGATAATTAAAATAGCTTTAAAAGTGAATAAGAAGAAACTGTTCAACCTCTCACTTTTTTTAGCAATCAGCAATCTATTCTAAATAAGGGATAATTGAGATGTACCCGCAAAACACTGCATATCTTCTGCAGGGTAAAGCTGTTCTTTGCTTTGCTTTGCTTTGATTGCAAGTTTGATTCAGACAACAGGGCCAGGTTAGAAATGTATGCCCATTTCATTCTAGCATACACATTCATGTATACTAAAATTTTACTGCTTTCTGTTTTTTCCAAGTAGTATATTCCTGGATTTTGAAAATGCATGGGTAATCTTCCTGTATAGCTAGTCATCACTTACCTAAGCTGATGGTTTCTTTTTCCAATTCTCTTCCTCCAACCACCATCTTTTCAAAATATAATTAGAAAAAAGCCCCAAAATGTTCTGAATTATTTTCTATACAAATAAAATCAGCAATGGTCCTGAAATATTTTGCTCTGTGGCCAAATGAAGACAGGAACAAATTACAAAGAAGTCAAGAGTCAAGCAAAAAAAATAGGGAGTACTATGTATGCTTTTTTGAGCCTCTACAGCAAAGAAAGATAAATTTAACAAACAAATTAATTATAGTTATGTATTATTCAGGAGCCCATTTGTGTAAGAAAGTTACCAAACTTGAAAAGAAAGATTACTTAATTAAAGCTGTGCAGTAGACACATTGAACCCATTCATCATAATATTCCTACGTAAAATATCACCAATATAAGATAAACATCTATAAAAATAGAATTTCCCCCCTTTTCTGTTTCTTTCCTGTGTTCCCCATTTGTATCAGGTGGGTATGACTGTTCAAATACAAGAGAAGAGGAGCTCTAAATTGCCTGGCCGGTAGGTGGTTCACCTCTGTGCTCCATTGTTGAAAAACCTTTACTTGATTCTGTGTGCTTACTTTTTGACAGAGTGCCCACCCTTTCTTTTATCAGTTCTTTTCAATTCACAATATAATGGACACAAATTTAGAAATTGGTAGCAAGAAGAATAGTTTACAGGGATGGGAAATCTGGGCCCTTCAAGTTGTTGTTGAAATTTAACAGCATGGTCTGGCTAGCAAGGCAATGCTAGCAGTTGATATTCAGCACATCTAGAAGACTATAGATTCCTCATTCCTGCCATAAAATATCACTTTTATTGTAGGAATGGGGAATTAGTGGCCCTTAAGCTTCTGTTTAAGGTGGGAATGCTAGGTAGGATCATTTATCACTGTCATAGCCTTTTATTTTTCCAAAGGATAATATTTCTTGAAATGCCCTACAGAACTGATCATCTGTTTGCATTTTTAATCAAATGAGCATTTTCCCTTGATCCTCTGACCGGTTCCAGTTAATTCTGTTGTTATCAAATATTGAGAAACAGAAATTTTGAGACCATTTTTAAATCTCATATACAATTCATTTGCAATAATCTGAACTGTAAAGTTACTAGAGCATTATAAATAGTATAACATGTTGATCTAGATAGAATAGAATACTTTATTGGCCAAGTGTGTTTGGACACACAAGGAATTTGTCTTGGTGCATATGCACTCAGTTTACATAAAAGAAAAGATACTTTCGTCAAGAATCATAAGGTACAACACTTAATGATAGTCAGAGGGAATAAATAAGTAATATGATAAATTCTATAAGACCCACACTTGGATTAAATGATGTAAAGAGGAGTGAAAAAGATCTGCTGCCTATTGGTTTCCTATAGCTGTTAAATACAGGGAGTCCTTGTTTTGGGATTTACAAGGTGGGACTGCAACTTGGTCATTAAATGAAGCAGTTGCAACTCTGCTTATGATCTTCCTTTAGCTTTCCTTTGTTTTACAAATCTATAGAGGTTATAAATGCAAGGATTGAATATACAGTTTTTCATTGCCCTTTTAACTGCAAACAATTGTTATAGAGATTAAATAAGGACTACCTGTAATATGAACAATATAATAGAATCTTGTGACCTTCCATATTGTAATTGCCAATACGGCTCTTTTACTCCAATTTCTGAAGCTACTAAACAACCCAGAAGATTCAGTACAATCACAAATTGCAGCTTGTTTTATGTGAAAGCAATGTTTGATCCAGAAAAACAAGGAATGGCTTACAAAGAATCCAATTTACATTATTTGAGTTTAAAGTGATTTTCATATTTAGACTAATAGAAGAGAATATTGGTAGTTCAAGATTAAACTGTAAAGTTCTTGGAGCCAGGATCTGAGTGCACCAAGAACTCCATGTATTTTTGCTAATCAGAGTTCCCTGATTCAGACATAATGCCTGTATTCAAAGATACCATTACTAACTCTACATGACTAGGATTTCTGATTATGGTTTGTTGGAAATGCCATAAATGGCTGTTTTGCTCATAGTTGCTCAAATTATTATGGCTATCTACACAATTTATGCTAAGCCAAAAATAAATAAACATAATAATACCGTAAATTGCGGCGTATAAGATGACTTTTTAACCCATTAAAATCTTCAGATAAGTGGGGGATCGTCTTATACGCCGGGTACTGACCTTGCAAGATGCATGGCTGGCAAACTCTTTATTTTAACTGGAAAAGTTGGGGGTCGTTTTATATGCCCAGTCGTCTTATACGCTGGAATATATGGTAAATCTAAATGGTATCCTCAGGATACCCTATAGTAGCTAAAAGAAGTATCCAAAGCCAAATCTTAAAGAAGAATACTATCTTAAGAATGATTTAAATTTTAACTTCAGACTTTCTCATTACTTGCATTTCCATTGTCCAAATGCGGTTTAGATCTGCTGGAATATATGGAGAGCATCAGTTTGGGAAATGCAGGCTTTGTGTTCCTTTGTCATGCATGAACACTGTGAAGAAGCAGATTTTCTCTAAACAGTATCCTCTATGAATAATACCCCTGTTACCCCTGTTAATACTCAAATTTTGCACTGAAATTTGGGAAAAGTTATACATTCATTGTTCATAGGTCTTTGACTATGAAGACTACAGGTAGAAAAAGAAGCTGACAGAAATAGCTGTGTTTTCACCATAATAACTGTACTTATTTGGAATATAAATTCAGTCTTTTATACAGGTAGCCTCGACTTACAATAGTTCATTTAGTGACCATTCAGAGTTACAACACTGAAAAAAGTGACTTATGACCATTTTTCATATTTATAACCGTTGCGGCAACCCCATGGTCACGTGATCAAAATTTGCCTTTATTTGCAATTGACTCATATTTATAATAGTTGCAGTGTCTTGGGGTCAGTTATGTTACTAACTTAACAATTGCAGTGGTTCACTTAACAACTGTGGCAAGAAAGGTCATAAAATGGGGCAAAATTCACTTAACTAATGTCTCACTTAGCAACAAAAATGTTGGACTCCATTGTAGTTCTAAGTTGAGGACTACCTATATATCCATTGATTGTGCAAGACTGAACTCTTAGAAAATGATAAAAGAAAATCATGTTGGAGTTATGGTATACAACCTCTCCATTTTCATAATAGGTGGAAGAAATTTATAGTAATTTGGTTAGATTTACTGTACGGTATTAGTATTACATTATAACGTTTACATAGTAACAAACACAGTAATAGTTTAATGGTTTACATAGTAACAAAATTATATAGTAATATAGTATTATATATTAAAACCAGAACAAAAAGTTAGATAATATTTTTCTTTATATTTTTGGAGTCCAAACTCATGTAACAGCAAGGAAATATGCTACATACCCGAAGCCACATGGTACAATTTGATGACATCCTATTTTAATTTCATAAGACTTTTCTGTTCCTGTTGTGGCTGTTCAGAAAAACTAATGATAAAAGGATTTAATTGATCCACTTTTCATTCTTTTCTTAGGATGATCATAATACTTACTATTTTTTACAGGCCTCCAGAGCTAGTATCAAAATACGGTAATATCTCAGAGGGTGTTTGCAAGCCTGGGTATGCTTCTGCTTTGATGACTGCCATCTTTCCAAAGTAAGTGACTGATCCTTTGTAATACCTAATTCTGTTCTCTTACTATAATATCCTAAATATCTGATGAAATATTTACCTTAATTAAAATGAATTTCAGAAATATGCAATGCTGTTTTAATGATGCAAAAATAAACAGGGAACAGTGTATGTACACAATGACTACAACTAAATGAGATATTTTTTTCATTTTATCCTTACATTCCCATATTTTCTAATCATATTAGTTGGGGATTTTAGATTTTATCATGTAACTTTAAACTGTATTGTATACCATGATTAATCACAGCAGGTTATAGCATGCTCTGCTGATCTTGACAATGTTAGCTAGAATTATATCAAGTTTGTGGACTTGACTGGGAATATTTTCAACAAAAAATTATGATAGAAGGCAATGGCAAAACATTTCATATTTTTGCAAGAAAATTGTATGGCTGGATCTGTGGGGTTACTAGGAGTAAAAATTGACATTTTCACAGACCATTTTAAATGCTTCTGAAATCTCCATTTAATTCAACAATGCTATATGATCGTATTCAATGTTTTTTTTCCAATGAATTTTTTATATGATACCAGGTATTATGTGAAAGAAATTGGAACTGGTAAGGCAGAAAAAGGTTTTTCATTCATTGAATGGGTTATCAGAAATTAGTGAAATTTTAATGGAGTTACTATGTTTCCATTTGTTGAATTGAACTTTTTTTTTTAATTGGTAGTTTTTGGTGATTAAGAACAGCTGTGACAGAACAGCTTTTGACCTTTGTCTGAAAATAAGTCTGGCTTTCTGTGCTTTATGAGAACCTCATAAAGCCTAATAACCTAAGTGGTTATTCTGCAGTGTAAGGGACCAAGCATGATAAGGGTCTTTTGCCCTTTTTCGAACTTGAAGAAAGAGCCTGAAAGCATTACATACTGGTATACAATTCTCAGCTGGGGATGTTTTCCAACATACAGTTTCCTTAGGGTAACATTTGCAGTATAACCACTTTGTGATGTGGCATTTCTGGTCTATGATAGGAGCACATTATATTTTGTAGTTTTTTTTGTTTTGGATTTTTTTTGTCAGTTTCCTGGTTTTCCTAGTGAACACAGAAACATTTGGATCCGCTGTCAACAAAAGCCCTTTTGGTTCTCTAGAATCTAAATAAACCTATTTAGCGATATCTAGAGATTTTTACTGTGCCTTCCTTGTTGCTTTGCTTTGTTTGCACATTCATATAACACAATTGAAAGCCAGTGTGGTGTAGTGATTAAGGTGCTGGTTAGGATAAGGGAGATCCAGGTTGTAGTTCTCCTTGTACAGTACACAAAAGGAGTCTGGGTGATTTAGGATTAGTCACTGTCTTTTGTCCCTAAATTGAGAAGTTGAAAACATCTAGCTATCAGCCCAAAGTCAAACAGTGTGGGAGACTATCGTCCATATACTTTAATAAAGAAGCCTAAAGTGGAGAGATTAAGGTTGATAACAACAATATTACTGAGGACCACAACAACAGTTATTACTGAGAATCATGAGTACCACTTTGTACTCTACAATTTCTGAATCATAAAAGATTCTATTATATGCCGTACAAGCCTTCTCTGATCTGACTGTAATAGCTGTTCCTTTTATAGATGGATATACAGTGGACAAGAAAATGACGCACAAGATCATAATAGAACATTATACTATTAGAGTTGCAATTTGATGTACCATATTAAGATATGCAGAATCTATTCTAAATTATATTTATTTATTCTTATATTACTTGTCATGAGCTTTTCGCAGCTTCATGAATCTGATTTTTTTTCTTTAGTTCAACTTCAAATATTCTTCATAAGTATGAGATGACAGCTGTGTTGCTATAAATGTTCTTTAACTTCAAAGATTCCTGTTGTCTACACAGATTAACTCAACACCTCCTCACTAAACTAGCAGAATTTGTTACAGCTATTCCTTATTTTGGTTAAGATGAAAGTGTCAGCTTGTTATTTTGTTACCCTTGTCAAAGTCTTAAATATATTTAAAAAGAAGTGCAACCATTCATAAGCTTTTCTTGCTTTCTGTTCTCCCATTTCCTACATAGTTATTTGGGGGAAGATTGAATTAATAGTGAGGACCCCTTAACCGTAAGTGCATTATGTTCTTATTTGATGACTATGGCAGAAGGAAAAGTAGGCAGTGTAAAATATTATCTTTTACTGGCTGATAAATTATTATACAGTTGAAGATTTACCAGATTCACAAAATGAATAAATAGAGTTGACTTATAGAATCTTAACTATTTTTTTAAAATACTAGTAAAAGATCCCTTGGGAAAGTGAATTAGTATTTTGATGGTGATGTTTTACAACTCTCTTTATTTAAATTTGCCATGACGGTCTTATCCAGCAAGTATATAAGCTTTTCAAGAGCAGAGTATAGAAATAAGCTTTCTGTCTCCCACATTAATTGGTTTTCTCAAAATCCTCAAAAGCAAAGAATGCAAGATCTAGAAAATGGTATATCATTGGAAAGTTACATATTAATGTTAAAAGAACATTACTTCATTAACTTAATCTGGGTATGGTAAATCCATTTTATAGTGTATGTGGGAACTTTTCCTCATGCCCAGTTTAATTGGAATATAGTGTAGATATTCTATGAAAGATTAGGGGAAATGCACAATTTTCACACTGGAAACATATGCAAGATAAAATATCCCAAGAACCATTTAATATGATTATAAATAAAGTTATTAATGAGCAATGAGGTGGCCATATTTGTACATGATACCAAATACAGATAGTCCTTAACTTACAATAGTTCATTTAATGACCGTTTGAAGCAATGGCAAAAATCTCATCAAAAAGTGACTTATGACCATTTTTCATACTTATGACCATTGCAGCATCCCCATGGTCATGTGATTAAAATTCTCATCCTAGCAACTGACTCATCTTTATGACAGTTGCAGTATCCCAGGGTCATATAATCCCCTTTTGTGAACTTCTCACGAGCAAAATCAGTGGGGCAGCCAGATTCACTTAACAAACATAGTACTAACTTAACAATTACAGTGATTCATTTAATAACAATGGCAAAAAAAGTTGTAAAATGGGTCAAAACTCACTTAACAACTGTCTTGCTTAGCAGCAGAAATTTTGGGCTCAATGTTGGTCATAAGATGAGGACTACCTGTATAAGGGTAGTAAAATTTAAAAGAAATTGCCAAATGCATCAAAAGGAGCCAACTTCACTGAGGACCTGGGGCTCCAAATAGTAAATGCAAATCAGTGTTAGCAAAAGCAAGTTGATGAACATTGGTACGAATATACAATAAAGAATCTAAGCTGATAGCAATTGGAATCATTGTGTATGGCTTTATGAAAAAATGAAAACGAAGTTTAGTGTTCAACTGCTATAACATATGCAAATTCCAGCTTAGAGCCATTAGGAAGGGAATTGAAAATAAATCTGTCAAAACAGTAATAGACTTATATGGAAAGACTTTATATAAATTTATGATCACTTCATTTTTGAAAAGAATATTACAGCTTTGGAAGAAAATGACAGAGCAAAATTAGAGCCTTTGATCATCGCCCTGCCCCCCCCCCATTACTCCGAGGAAAGGTTTTCTAAAAATCATAAATTCCTTCTTTGATAAGAGTTGATGGATCTTGCTATCTTCCGCTGCATGCAAGAATAAGTAAAACAA
>JANHFM010005794.1:333073-349572 GCA_032468115.1 Grayia smithii | reverse complement strand
AGGTGATTGGGCCTCGTGACTGGTGGAAGAGGGAGGAGAGAATGGGGATATTGGAGAGAAAGCCCGGGACTTTCAGTTTTGGGATTTCCTAGGATGTGCCAGTTACCTAACCGAATAAAATGGACTTTTGAATCATGATTGAGGAGGAGTTTTTATTCGACGAAGGATTACTGGAACCCTAACATTATCACATTATTACCCTAACACTGGCAAAATAGCATACTGTTTAATTACAGTTATCAAAGCCTATCAGAAAGGAACACATAAGATATCCATTCCAATAACCATGATCTGAGCAAAAATGAAGAATAGTGGATCTAACACTTACTGTTTTCCTTTTATGCTTTTTTTTTTTTGTCAAGCATCTGGCAGCCCGGAGGTTATAGTTCCTTTTAACAGAGGTCCTAATTGACTAGACGCCCATAGCTGCAACCAATTAAGTTAAGGGAGACACTTGGCCCTAAAGGCGACCGGTTGCCACCTCTGCCCCAATCAAGTCAAATGAGCATTCGGAAAATGGTTGTTTTGCAAAAGAGTCCATTTTGTATCTCAAAAGACCCAGGCCAAAGGAAAAGGGCGTAAGTCAAAAGAACACAATTTGGAATGTTTGAATTTTTTTTTTTGTTTTTAGAAAAACTGATTAATTAGTGACTTGAAAGGAAAAGGAGAGAAACAAATTAACTAGAAGGAAGATAGTTTTTTTTTGCATTTCTTCAATAGAATTTGAATTTGAGAAAATGAATTTGTCAGATAATTGAGAACGATAGTACTATAATCAATATGCCACACAAATGCACAAGATAACGACATTTTTAAAATAATTTTAGAATATGCTGTTTTTCTTTAGTGGGAAGATGGTCAGCTTACATTTCAGCCTAGGCTTCTGATTATGCCATAATACCAGAGGTCTCCAAACTTGGCGGCTTTAAGAGTTGTGAACTTCAACTCCCAGAATTCTCCCACCAGCATAGCTTCTGGGAGTTAAAGTCCACAAGTCTTAAAGCTGCCAAGTTTGAAGACCTCTGCCGTAATAAATATAATGCTGAGTCAGAAGGTGCTTACTCCCAAGTAACATACACTAAATTTAGTGAGATTGACAATACAGTCTTATGGATAGATTACACTAGAAAGATGCATTGTGGGATGCCCTATTCACTACATAGGAAATTATAATTTTTTAATTATTTGACTGGGGAACACACTTGTTGAACTCTATGAGATTTACTTTTGACATTTTTAGGATAGCACTATTAAATATTTTTCTCTGCCTATATCCCCACACACAATCCCTTTTTACTAGAACTCATAGTAATAGAGGGCATGAATTGGTTTTAGGTCTTAATTCTGGATACCATTTTAATGTTCCCAATTAAAAACCTGCGTAATAAAAATGCTCAGTTCACAGTGGATCAGAGTTTTGGAAGAAAGCTTAGTATAGATGAGAAATATGATCAGAAGACAATCAGAAGGTTTTTAGCAAATTTTATAAAAGCTGCCACTTTCCATCATCAATACATTCTCTATAAACTAAACCTGCATCATTTTTTTTTCTCATTAAAACTGAAGAAACCATCCTCTAATACAGGAATAGGCAAGGTAATGCCTGCCAGATATTTTGAATTTAAATACTTATTAGTTAACATGGTCATGATGTCAAATAGAAATTCATTATTGGACTTGGAATTCAGAAGATATGCAGGGCAGAAGTTGGCTACTTCTGGCATAATGTTTGGGCTCAGTCTATCAACTTCATCTTGCAAGTGAATCATAATCATGTTTCCTAGTAATCTATATGGTGACAATATTTAAGCAATATAAAAATGATACCAAACTCTCATAGTATTAAAGAGGCAACAGTGCCATCCAATCATTTCTAGTTCAAACCTTTCTCCTGCTTCTTCCTAACTGATCTTAGACAAACTAAAATAAACTAGTTTTTGACCATACCAAAAGAAGAAAAACGTATTTATACAAATCATTAAAATCAATTTTTAAACAGCAAATTAAAATGAGATCATATGATATCATATTATCTAAACTTGCCTCCAGGAATACGAAGATGATTCAGAGGTTGAGAATTTATAAATATGATTTGGCCAACCTTAAAGAGTCTGGTATATACATGTGTCCTTCCTATGAGCATTTTTTTTTCTTCTTTTACAACAGTCCAGGCAAAATAAATCCAGAGCTTTTCATGCACAATTTTCAAATTATTAGAACATAACTTAACAACAGATTAGCATCTTTAAATCTTATCTTCCTCCCAAGAACTTGATTCACTAGCCTGAAAGATATTGCCGGCGAACATGATTAAAGCATCTGCACAAATATTCCCCTAAATTTGTGCTATATGAATGTACCTCTTTGCTCGAGTTTCTTGAATTAGGTGTGAAATTTGAAGATTAGAATCTCATGATGACAAGCCATTTCACACCCGAGATAAAGAGCAAGATGTTGTTCTCCCTCCATATATGAGAAGTGACTAGCCCAGCAGGTCAATTTATTTTGACACTGCTGCTGCTGAGCTATGGTTTCTCCTTTGTGGTTGAGGGTGGAAAACTAGTTAGGGAGTTCAGTGCTTTGCTCTCCAATTCTTTGAAACTTCTTCCTGGATTTAGGATCGGCTACTTGAGACAATTGTGTTTAAAGATTAAAAACTGGCTTTATTTGGATGAGCTAATTCTATCCCTGTACAAAAGGAATGTTTGTGTAAGATATGATGATGATGTTGTGGTTGGTTACACAGTCAGCCACATGTTTAAACGGGATTCGGCATTTTTTATTTCCTTTTCTGTTGCTTTGTCTCTTTTGTGGTCTCACCAGTTCTTGCTTGCTGGCAAATGGTATACCTTGCAGCTATGTTAATGCACCATTGCTGCTATTTTGTCATGCTGTTGTTTGTAATCAGACCGTGCAATCTTCTTGCACCAACTACAGCTAGGTGATCCCCTTTCTTCAGCTTCTTTTCAGAAGGGTTATTTGCTGTCTTCTCAGTTTGGGCTTAATTGGTTCTTAAAGGCTTGATCTTGTGAAGTCAGGATGAGCCCCTCTGTCTCTTTCTTCAGTTTTCCAGCTCTTAGTCATTGTCAGATTATATGCTTTGACTGCTGTTTTTTTTTATATACTGCCCATGTAATACTTTGCCTTGCCCTGTCTCTTTCCTGTTTTTCATTTGGTCTTTCTTGTAGGACATTTCAGTCTCTCCAGTACTCAGTAAGCCTTCGTAGCATACTAGCTTCCCTACATTTTCTTCAATGTCCTTCAGATGTTCTTCCAATGCCCTTTTTCTTCTTCAACTCTTTGGGGTACTTGCAACATTTCATTCTCACCTATGTTTCTTGGCAATGTTGTCAGTGTTCCTACATGGATGAAGGGCATGATTCATTGTCATTATTTTTCCAGTCCTTACGTGTGGAACCAGGCACTGTGGTCTTTCATAATTGACAAATAGAAATTTTGTTAATATGTAGATTTTCTAAATACTGTCTAAGACTTTTTGCTATGGCACTTACTGGGACCACCATGACTGGCATATGCCATAATCTTTCAACTTTGATTTTTAGATCTTGATACTTGATGATCTTCTCCAATTCTTTGCCTTCTATTCTACCGTCCCTTGGTATTGCCACATCAATTACCCACTTGCATTTTTTCCAACCACAGTTAAATCTTGTGTGTTACAAGCCAAAACCATCTCAGTTTGTATTCAAAATCTGACACTATTTTAACCTCCTTTTTACTCCTTTTTCAACTATATATTCTCACCACTTTTTCATTATTTGGCAAATGATTGTTTTAACGGATGTTCCAGTGAATCATCTTGGTGACTGTGCAGTGCCATTGTTTATAATAAGTTTGCACAGTTTCCTTGCATAAACTGAGTATATGATCTGAGTATGTAATGAATGACTATCACTCATTCGGTGCTATTATAACTTCTAACAATCACCGAACAAGTGGTCAGTGAGCAAGCATTATAACACTGAACATTTTGTTTAGCAATTCAAGACAGGATATATCATATTCCCAATTCCAGTTTTTTCTCCACAGGTTTGTGGGGTTATTAGGCTATTACATACTGACTGATCTAAAGTCTCTCTGTGACTTTCCATAATGGAAGGTGAACTGTAACCTGCATTCTTGGTTTCTGCCATCACCCCTTTTAAAAATGTGATCTTTGTGGGTTAATCAGATTAGAATTGTGTCTGGACATGACACACATTGAATAAATTGCATTTTTCATGGGGGTGGGGAGATGGGAAGGCTAGAGGTGAAAATCTTTCTCGCTAGAACAGAATGTGAACAGAATTTCCTAACCAAGTTGGGATTTGAAGCACACTATATATTTGTAATTTTGTTTTAATTATGGTCTATTAATTGATTTAGTATCTGCTGTTGCACTAACTAAGCCACAAAGTAGCATCTCCGAAACCTGAATGTCTGCTTAAAAATTGGGAAATAGGGTGTAAAGGTAGAGGGAAATCAAGAACAATAGTACAAATGAAAAAGAAGGCATCTTTGCATACATTTTATAAAATAGTGGCACGAGTTTTCAGTTTCTGACATCTGATTATATAAAACAGGATATGGAACTTGGATTTCAAACTTCAGTCATTTTAAAAAATGAAAACCAACAAAATGAATATGAAAATGCACAATTTCAAAAAATTATCTACAGGTAGTCCTTGTTTGCAGTTGGGACCAGCAACTGTCATTAAATGAAACTAACTGGGAAATCACATGTCTTCAACTGTGCTTTCCTTTTCTTCCCTCTCCTGCCCTTGGTAATGCTTATTCTAGTGCAGTGGTTCCTAAATGAAATATCATTATTTTATTATCTTATTTCATCTTTCCTTTGCTTTACAGACCTGTGACGGTTATAAATGTGAGGACTGGTTTGCTAAGTTACTTTTTCATCACTGTCTTAACTATGAATAGGTGCTAAACCAAGCAATTAAAACAAGGATTACCTGCATATGCTTAACTAAAGAACTGGTGTTTCACCAGTGTTTCACCCTAGTTCTAATCTGTAGCTAAACTTAATTCTGGTTTGCATAAAAAAAGTCACCTTCACACTGTATTCATATACTCAAGGTTCTGTAAACCTGCTACCAATTTTTTTTCCAATGGCAACCACATTGTTTGGAAATTTAGTGAGCAGGCAAATAATACCACTTATTAATGGATAATAATCTACTTTGCAAATTACAATATTGTGTTTCCTAAATTAAGATATCAGAAGCATTTAATGTCAAAACTAAAATAGTGAAAAAATGTATTTTATTGTCTTAGTGTTTAGTGCATCCAATGCTGCACTGCTGCAGCTGTGTTTACATAATACTCTAATTAGACAAACATCTTTTAATTTATCTAGGTATGTGAATTCTGCCTCTGTGCTTATCGATATGTTAAACTCAGAAAATTAGGATGAGTAAATAACTTAATTGACTGAGGAGCTTATGTCATACAACTACAGGCCACCTGTCTTCTACGATGCAACCTTTACCATAATTGAAAATAGTATCTCCTGTGGCCGCTTTTATCTCACTGACAGTCCCAAGAGAATGAATTGAGAAATAAACCATCTTACTTTTTCCAGATCACAGAAAGAATTGTCATCTTATTTGTTGCAATAGCAAGTCAAGAAGAAGTTCAAGGGAAAGGCATTGTATGTGTCTTATTTTTCCTTTGGAGTTGCATTGATGTCATCAGGTGAGAATTTAATGCCACTCCTGTGGAAACGCAGCCAAGAAGTTTCCCATATTTACCTTCCCTGTATGGAATTCACTGTTATTATCTGGGAGGCTTCCTTTGCAACATAGCTCAGAAGATAAGGATGTGCATTCTCTTACTAAAAACATTCAACTTTCTGAGCTATACATCACATTGTCTTCTTTTATGGAACATTATCAATAGAAAGCAATAACCAGAATATTAGAATCCAAGATTTTGATGTCAGAATACCCAGAACATCCAAATATTGCAAGCACAATATGAATGAAATCTGTTGCTTTAGACTCTGTTAATTACTGAGAATTGAGGCAACACAAAAACATTGTATGATTCAGTGAGCAAAAATGTAAGCAAACTAGTTTCTCAAGTTTCCTGCAATTTATTGGAGCTAATAAAAAAACCCCAGAAGGTCACTGCTGATTAATTCTGATTTCTATGAAACCTAACAAATGTTAAAAGAGTTGACCAATCAAATCACCCTTCCCAAATCTGTTTTTACCTACTCAATTCAGTCAGGCAGGTTGGAGATGCTGCAGGTTCCATCTGTCATGGAATGTCAGCTGGCGAGAACCAGGACCTTCTCTGTCATAGGTCCCAACCCTCTGGAATATTCTTCCTTTGCTATCCAGATCAATATATATATATTAAATTGTTCTAATAGTTTTAATTGCTCTTATGTCTTATGAAGTACACCACCCAGGATTACTTATTGACATGAGTTGTTATTAGAAATCAAATACACACACACACATACACAAATCAATCATCTTGACCAGGATTCAAATATAATCATTTGATCATTTCAAGTAGAAGTCTTCTGAGTTGGAACAATGGCAGTTATAACACAACTACAGGGTTGTGTAGTTGGGTTATGAAGGCTGCATGGAATTCATCTGCCCCATAAGCAACCAGTATTAATCATAATGATACCAAATGCATAACTTATTTGATAACATGGAACACATGACATCATTCCCCTGCCCTGTTTTTCCTTCTAGGTACACATATTGCATATTATTGGAGACGGGGATATATTTTCCAGGACTAGCTTGGCTCTACCATTCGCTGTGGATTCCTTTCTATCCTCTCTCAGTTTTGGCTCAAGGTAAGTGGAGGAAGAGGCTATAATTTCTGAGATTGCAATTTTGCACAATTGCTTAATGACCCTAATTGGGGCCAGAATTTCCATCACTAAGCAGAACAATCATTAGGTGAAACATGTGAACGCATGGCAGTTCTGGTAGTGGTTGTTAGGCGAGGACCATGTTATTGTTAAGTGAGGAGCTCATGCTTTTCTCTTGTCCTGCTGTACTTGCCTCCATTCAACGTCCACCTCGCCTATGGAGATGCTTATCTCTGCCCTTTTGGTCACTCTTTGGCCATCTTTTCCCTCCTGTGGCTAATGATGCATTCTAGCCGAGGCAGCTGCTGGCCCTTCATGCAAACTTGTGAAGAGTCAGCAGGTACCTCAGCTAGGTGCACCTCAATAGCGGGAGGAAGATTATGGTGAAGATCAGCTGAGGGTGGCAGAAGTAGGTGATGGTAGAGTGCAAGATGGCCAAAAGGGCAGAGATGGGGAAGGGAAGATATGTGGGGAGGGAGTTAAAGCACATGCTGTGGTTGTTTGTAAATGTGGGTGGGCTGCCCGGTACCCACATGACCATAGACAGGGGCGGGTTTCAAAACCCGTCGCTACTGGTTTGCTCATGGGCGCACATAATGCTTCTGTGGGCGGAGCCTCCTGCCGCTGCTACCAGTTTACCCAATCCGGGGCGAACCAGTAGCAACCCACCACTGACCACGGACGTGCTTCAGTGACTGTATGTTTGAGGACTGGCTGTAACTGCCATTCATTCAATGCTACTATAACTTGAAATAGTTGCTTAACAAATGTTTGTTAAACAAAAACTGCCTGTATATACATAATTAGGAGTAAGTTTCATTGGATCATTTGACTTACAACAGTTCATTCCGTGACTGTTCAAAGCTGCAAAGACACTGAAAAAAGTGACTTATGACCATTTTTCACACTTACAACCTTTGCAGCATCCTTTTGGTCACATAATCAGCATTTAGAAGCTTGGCAGCTGATTCATATTTATGACAAATTGCAGTGTCCCAAGGTAATGGGATCCCCCTTTCTGGCCTTCTGACAAGCAAAATCAATGGAGAAGCCAGATTCACTTAATAACTGTGTTACTAACTTAACAACTGCAATGATTCACTTTACAACCATGGCAAGAAAGGTTGTAAAATGAGGCAAAACTCAGTTAACAAATGTTTCACTTAGCAACATAAATTATGGGCTCAATTGTGGTTGTAAGTCGAGGACTACCTGTAGGTGTTTATAGGATTGTAGAACATGTTTGTAGAATTTTCAATAAGATAAATATGATGGCTCTCCATAAGAAAATGTTTCCAATAAGGAGTCACATGCTTTCAGGGCAAATGTTTCACCAATTGTTCCAAAAGTTGGTAGCTTTTTTTCTGTGATGCTACCTCTTGGAAAAATGATTTCTCTGAAACAACTTGGGATGTGTGTGTGTGTGTGTGTATCTCTCACAGGAATACTCCTTGAAATCAGCTTCAGTTCTTTAGAGGAGAAAAGGAGCGCCCAACCTTGGCAACTTTAAGACTTGCGAAATTCAACTTCATGGTGGCTGGAGAATTCTGGGAGTTGAAGTCCACAAGTCTTAAAGTTGCCAAGGTTGGGCATCCCTGGGGTAGGACATGTGCTCTTCCAGCTGGGCTAAACCACAGTTCCCAGCATCTGTAGCTATTGGCTATATTGTATAAAGCTGATGAAAATTGGGATTCAATCTAGTGGTGAAATTCAGCCGGTTCTTTCTGAGTCGTGTGATCCGGTAGTACTGGCAGAGGTGGGAGGCTCTGCCCACCTGCCCAGATGTTATCACATCCATTTTTGATCCTCTGCAAATGCGCAGAAGGCTCTGTGCATGTGTTAAGGAGGCTCACGGGAGCGTAGTGCGCACACGTGTGCTCACATTTGCGAACCGGTAGCGAAGGTAAGCGAATACTACCCCTGATCCAATCTAATCTGGAGATTAGCCACTCCTGTTCTATAATGGAAACTTCTAATTGTAAATCCCTAGTCCTGCTTTAAACCTGAGCCTAATCTATATCCATATCAATTGAATGTATTATGCAGAAATGAGACGTATTTGGAATTTTTCGCTTGGCTGATTTTTCTTCTTTTTGTCCCCCAGCATTTGCCATATATGAATCATTGCCTCATTTTGAAACCTCAGGCACTTACTCCATCCGAATACTCTTTCCATTTGATCTAACTATTTACTTTCCCTATGTGTTGAAAATGTACATGGCAATGTTATTTGTGGGTAAGTTTTTTTTATTTCTTAGCAAATACACCAGAGGATGTATCTGTAATGCATTGGCAGGATTGGGTACTACACTCCCATCCCTCACTGGGGCCTGATTGGTATAGGAAGTTCTTTATTTACACAAGCCTCCTCTCTCTCATTATACCATGTAGAGTTTAGAGGTATTCAACACAGTTACATCAGATTCCTGGTCAAACTTTATACTAACTCTGAAACAGCTATAAACAGATGGGTACGGTATATATTAATGCAAAGCTGCCATCAGCCATAGTGTGTTTTCCCACAGATACTGAATTCCAAATGGAAATAATCATGGCCATTTCTTTAAATGATTTAAGTGACAACATCTTTTTTAATTGTCAGAAGTGGGCTACTCTATCAGGAGCCATGGTGGCACAGTGGTTAGAATGCAGTATTGCAGGCTAATTCTGCTGACTGCCAGGAGTTTGATTCTGACTGGCTCAAGGTTGACTTCTATCCTTCTGAGGTCGGTAAAATGAAAAACCAGATTGTTGGGGGCAATATGCTGACTCTGTAGACAACTTAGAGAGGGCTGCAAAGCACTATGAATTGGTATATAAGTCTGAGTGCTCTTGCTCTTTTGTGTGTTTGGCTATTTGGATATATGTACACATATATGCACTGTTCAGAACACAAATTAGTATTGCCTAGCACACGGGTGTCAAATTAGCCATGTCACGTTGATGTCACATATTGCGACATTTGCCTTCCCAGAGCTGGGGTGAACATGGCCTATGCATGATGCATCTGGCCCACAGACCACCAGTTTGACACCCTTGGCCTAACATATCTGAATGCTCAAAAAGAATGAGGATTATCCTGCTCTGATGATGATTTTCCTAACCTCATTTCAAGTAATATTGAGCCTAATTTCCTTCTTCATTTTGTGTTAAAGAGGCTCACAGGAGCTTAGTACAGACTAAAATCTGTACTAGGTAGTAGGCCTCGTACAGATTTTAGTTTTTCTGAAGATATTAAACAATAGAAAACAAAGAATCATGGGGGACTAAGCAAAGATCCCTTTTGCTACTGAATCAGGAATTTTTTTTGCTATTTTTTTCTAAAACGTAAGTTGCTGTAGGTTAAATAAATAAATGCATTCATTTTAAAATAAGTACATTTGAACAACTTTAAGGTCTGAGGATTTGGGAGAGAGACTATTATTTGATAAGAGTAAAATGCTATTACGTACTTTATGTTTCTTTTTTTCTTTTTATGTTTCAAACATACTGTGGTTTGTGTTTAGGTGCATACATCATCGTTCAATATCTTTATATGGAACGGAAGACTTACCTAGGAAGCAACAACATCAAAGAGAAAAGAAGCTAACTCATGTTTTCGGTGGGAAATGACAAATTTCACCTCCTATGAAACAGCCTTTGCAACAATTACCAATATATTATGATCTAGTCATTTGGAGATTTCAAGTTTAGAAAAGCACACTACACTTTCTTAGCAATTAGATCATCGCTCAGAGACTTTGTATACAGAGGCACACCAGGCAGAATCAAAAGAATTCCCTGAGTGCTTAAAGTTAAACACTTTCAATAGCTTTCTCATTATATTCAATGGAATGCAAAAGCTACGTGCTCTGTTGCTGTTACAGTTAACAAGAACATTACCTCATTTAAAAGGCAGAATATTATGTACATATACATACACACATATACACACTGGAGAATTCTTTTAAAGTTATCTAGAAGGTGTTCATTGTTTTGGACGCTGCCAAAAAGCACCACAGCCAAAATGACCTTCTTCTTCCAACCTATGTTTTTGTCAATTGGTGCCTTTGAAGAAATATTATATGAAAACCAGAAAGAATGAAACAATTTGATAGCAGTAATTAACCTTTTAAAAAATAGGACATATTGTTGGGCATTTTCTATGCACCTGAAATTTTTATTACGTATCTGGTGCAGGGGTGGGTTCTACTTACCTGTCCTACTGGTTCTAAAGGTGCACGCGCTTTGCGCGTGGTTGGGGCGCGCAGAGCGCGCTTTGCGCACATGCGCGCCAAAGAGGCGCTCCTGCGCATGTGCAGAATATATTTTTTTTGACCAAAAAAGGTCAAAGTTTTCTGCGCGCAAGCATGCTCCGTGCGCTCCACGACCGGGCCGGTAAGTACGGGCGCGCGGGTGTGTGTGCGGTCCGGGATGCATAGAACCGGTTCGGTGACGTCACAGCATCACCGCTACCTGATCGCGCGAACTGGACCGAACCGGGGGCAACCCACCACTGGTCTGGTGATATGTTGCAAGTCATAACATTTAACAACCCAGGTATAGATAAAATAGGAATGGCCTTTCTATAACTCAGGAACTTTATTTATTCCCAAGTCTGTATTTTGGTATTCTGGAGCTTCTTAGGATCATGCCATGGAAATTCAATGGCAAAAGGCTTCTTATCAGCCACATAATTTTAAATACGTTTTTAGGATTTTTAAAATAAGTATGCTAAGCCTTTCAAAACCTTAAAACTCTGACTTCTTATAGTCTTTCTCTCAATCAGCCACATCCCTGAAATGCTGAGGTTGAAAAATGGTGCTCACCCCTGTGTTAAAAGTATGTGTGAATGTGTTCCTTATGATTAGATTTTATATAATAGTAGCAACATTTCTGAAAGTTCTCCAAAGTTCCAACACTGATTTGCCCTCTCCTTGTGACTCCCATCTTTTTAATCTATGTTTTTCATTGGTGAGGCCCTTGTTCTATAGTTGCACTTCCATGTCAGAAATGCAGTAAACAAAGATATTTAAAGGAAGAATAAAGTATGCTGAAATGAGTGGAGATTTTAGGGAGATACAAATATTGAAGATGGGTAGGGATAATAGAGAAATCTTGATATTAACCAGGTACAGAAACCAGAACTTTTTATATGAACGTTGCTGGATCAAATCTCAATTTACGTCCATCAGTACTTCTGTAGCTCTTTTTCTGAGAAACTTAATTTTGATCTGAGGCTTAAGTATAGTTTAGGGTGCTGGGATCCTCTTCTATGTCTTCTCTATTATCATGTGAACTTTTTTTTTAAGCCTATGAGCTGATATTTTGGAGCAAAGTTAAATGCTTAAGGCAAGAAAACCTATCACTTGGTCATACAGAGGTCTAGTTCTGATTAAAATGACACACCTGTTTGAACTACAGTCCTCCATACTTGTAGGCTCATTAATTTATATGTATCTACATATAAAACATTTTTTTTCCACAGAGAAAACCAGTGCAAAATAGGGTCATTTATTTCCATGTTGAAGGAACCCTTGGGGAAATACTTTCTTGTCAGCCTAATTTCCTTGGTACCGATAGTAGCAGTAGGAATATCAATGAACAATAGGTAGCCGCATTGTCTAACAAATAAAACACATTCAAAAGTTCAATTTTTCAAGGCAACATCTTTAATCTTGCCACACTGAAATTGTCAAGTGCAATGCTGACCAATCTTTTGTGAAATCTTCTCACCGTGTTTAAACTCAACTCCCACTTTCTAATAGTAATTCATTCTTTCTTTCTTTTTCTTTCTTTCTTTCCTTCCTTCTTTCCTTCTTTCTTTTTCTTTCCTCTCTTTCTCTCTCATTAATAGAGCAAATGGTATATATTCAAATAGGGTGGATTTTTAAGTTTATTTCCCCAGGAAAGATAATATGTCTGTAACAGAAGCTCGTATTCCACAGCATAAAAGATTTTTAACAAGGTATGTATCACCAACAGATATGGTATCTGTTTCTTCATGATCCCTACCAGCCATAAGCTTTTGTCCATACTGCTTTCTTCTTAAACTCTGGAAGAGATCTCAGTGCCAATAAAGAAGCTGTTAAAAGAACACACACAATATCAGCAATGGAAACAGAAACAACTCTTCTGTTGTTGCCTGCCTGAAAGAATTTGAAAGTCAATTAACTTCACAGGTAAAACTTCCTTGGATCAAATCAAAGGCTCATCAAGCCCAGCCTTCTTTTTCTGAGAACAGCAAGTGCTTACGGAAAATCCACAAGCAGGAACTGAACAGAAAAAACTCTTTGAGTTCTTCACATCTGAAGTTAACTACTAAAAGCCAATAAGAGGCTCATCCTCTAGGAAAAGTATTTCTAGGAAACATTTCAAGGTCCCCGAAGTAGCCTTTTTCAGTTGATGTTAACCAAATTGTCCCATCTCTAGCCAATACAAAGGTCTGAGACCTGAAGTTGAAGGAATACCCCCAACTGTCCCAAAACTTTATAATGTGATATGTAAAATAAGTTTAACTATCTTTTGTAAACATGTTGCTTTTAAGTTGATATAAATCGCCTTTTGGGAAAAAAACCAAGAAGCGTTATTATTTATCTAAGTTGGAAGTCTATAAGTAACTCAGTTTCTAACATACCTTTCAAAAGATCTCTGGAAGATTGAGTGAGCATTTCATTCGCATTCTCCATTAGGCTAAACAGCCAGTCAATAAACTGAATAAATTTAAATTTAAATGTTAGAATTGTTGTTTTCTTAAAATTAAAATAATCAAGCCTTCTCAACTTTGTCCAGACAGGTTGGAATACAGTTATTGCCAATAACTGAAAAGTCACCAATGATGTGGGTTAGTGCAGATGGGAAATGTAGTTCAAAGCATTGGGAGTGGGGAGGGGTAACAAAACATTGGAGAAACATGCTTTAATTAAAGTTGATGAGCTGATGCAGAAATTGTCATTATTGCTTAAACTATATATTTGGACTTCAAATATGAAGTCCAAACTGTTTCATATGAAATGCGTTTTAATGACAATTCAACATACTCAAGATGAGAACAAAGAAATGTTTGGGTATTTAACTATTCCTTTGAAAAGCAAAATAAATAAATAAAAGCAGAAATAATAGACACACATTAAATGGATTTATAACTGTCACATAATCTAATTCAAGTTCTCAATTCTACTGGCCAACCGTGATTGATATTGCACGCTGACCTGAGTAATTATTAGAGATACAGTAAGAGTGAGAAGTGCATATTACCTAACATTGCTGCTGTTCTTTCAGGACTTTGAAAAATTATTGTTTGTAAACTTCCTGCAATGCCATACCTTAAAATCCTAGATTGTAATTAATATTGATTGCCTCATATTATAAATCTGTTAGTGTTGGGCAGCATTTCAGAACGAAAGGCATGCTAAATTGCATCTTTGCCCACTTCCTTGGAGCAGCAGTATCTCTTCCCAGGAATCTATGGCTACTCTCCAATGCAATGCTAATGCAATCCTGGAAAGTATGAATTTCATTTAAAGATCTGTCAACAAGTTTTATGTATACCTCTCTGTGCTTCAGTGTGTTTTATGCCCAACCCTAATTTCAATCATGTCAAACTCTTCTCATATGCAGTGCTTTTCACTGGAATGATTTTGGGAGGATGCTGCAATTATTCACATGCCACTTAGAGAAGGTACGCTGGGTGGACTACAGTTTAAACTGCCAATATTCCAAACATCTGTACATCAGTCTGAACAAGTTCATAGCTAGGAAAGAGGTTACAATGTCCTTAAAAATGTATAGGGAAAGATGAAGGTGTGATGGGAATTCTTCCTTTCATCCTCAGTTCCTTCTATAAAACACATACAACTATAAACAAACATAAATTGAAGTCAGATCCCAATATTAGAATGCAGACATGGTGGTCTTCTGATCAAGAAGAGAATGTACTCACAGGTATGACACTTAATTTCTCAAAATATTTATGGATTTATTTAACGATTGCATTGATACACTTCTGCAATCTGCAGATACCAATTTCTACTATATGTGAGTCCAGCTGCTGGTAGATGAGAACCTGCAAAGGATTCTTTCACATTGTGAGCTCAGACTGGTGAGTGAACTAATATCAAGACATGATAGTAACAGACTAGTTTTCATGATTTCTGTGCAAAAAATGGATGACTATTTTGCTCCATTAAAAAAAAAAAACCCTTTTACTCTAAATTCTCTCAAGTTTATTTTTGTTACCTATACAAGCATTTTAACGGTCCCATTTTAAGTGGTGGAACTTTCCATTCGCTGTTGTTCCTCTTAGTCATTATTACGTAATTAATACTGTAAATGGCTTGGGTGACTTGCGAGATAAAAATTCCACCTAGATAGACTGTCTTCTGAATGACAATAGTGAGTTCAATCAACCAATCAAAAAAAAGTTCATCATGAGTTCAGTGGACATGTGCAACTTAAAACACGTACCTTTGGTGTTTGCTCTTTCCAAGGCTCTTTGGTCAACAGAATTTGCAAGCTACCTGGAAGAAGGGTGAGTATCTCTTTGACTGCCAAAGTATCCACTGGACGCTTGCCTAAGCCACGTGCAGAGACTCTTTCTATTGTTTCACATTGCCAGGCAGACCAGTCTGCACTAAGGCCAAGTAGCATTGGCAAGGCATGATCAGCCCAGGCAACCACACAAGCGGTGAAAATCCACAACAGGAAGCTGACAGCCTGAACAGGAAACAGATGCACATTTTGCTAAGGGTATCAGTGAAGTCTGGAAAGGACTAGAGTCACAATAATTTATAAATTATGGACTTCAAACAATTAAGAAGAATGTTGCCAGAACATTTTAATGGTCTTAAAGCTAGTATAATTTTTTTTTTTAACATGAGCTATATCAGACTGGAAAAAAAGAAACTTTTTTCTTTAATTTCTAGAAAGACCAAGTGAGCTTATAGAAATGACTAAGTACAATATTTTATAGCATATATTGCTACATTGTAAGTAAGCCTGTTCGGTCTAATATAAAAATTTCTGCAAAAAGTACTATTGATGCACATTAACATTGTAATAACTACAGTACAGGGAGTTCCAGATTTCAAATCTGGAAGATCATATTTTATTAGCTCTGACATTTTCTTATAAATGGGATGCACCAGTTTGTAGTCTTGTTGGTAAAATAAAGATGGTGGCTACTTGGGCTGTGGTATGGTGGATACAGTCTTGGACTGGCACTGGGAAAACCCAGGTTCTAGCTCATCTTCAACCATCTTCAGATCGCTATGCGATTTTGGGCCAGTCACTTTCTCTCAACCCCATCTACTTCACAAGATGGTTATGCGGGGCAAAATTGAAGCAGTGACTGTTTTGTATACAGCCTTGAATTCTAGGTGGGATATGGATCTAACAGACATGTAAGAAATAAAAACAAGCTTTCACGAATTCAAACTTGAAGGCCAAAAGGGGCATGCACATAACATTTGTTTCCAGCTGCTTAAGGCATATATAGATATATATATATATATATATATATATATACATGTATTTATATATATATATATATATATATATATTCTCAGGATCACGCACCCATACAATCATGGAAAAGGTAAAGGTAAAAGGTCCCCTCGCACATATGTGCTAGTTGTTCCTGACTCTAGGGGGCGGTGTTCATCTC
>JANHFM010005794.1:322148-332973 GCA_032468115.1 Grayia smithii | reverse complement strand
CTCCATTCCCACCCCACTCTGGGGCCAGCCAGAGGTGGCATTTGCCAGTTCTCTGAACTACTCAAAATTTCCGCTACAGAACCTGCTGGATATATATTCAATATATTTCAGATATATTGAAAATGATGTGTATACGGGATTTAAGGGTCTACAATAGTATTGCTATAAATATTTTCTAATGGTCAATAGGTGGCAGTAGCTAGTTACTTCTTGGATGGGAGGCAACCAAGAAATCCCAGAATAGTTCCAGACATGGAACATGGAACTCAAAAAGCGTATCAGAAGATGGCAATAGAAATAACTATTATGTAATTGCCACGAAACTGACATGGCTATGTCTATATAAAGGAGTGGGACCTGATTCAATTGAAACCGCTTTTATAATCACTATTTTGCAGCTACAGACAAGCCAGATTGGTGTAGTATCAGGCTAAAAACTCCAGACATTGCAACTTCTAGTTCCATTTTCGGCATGAAGCTACCTGGATGACTTCAGGCTAGTCACACACTCTCAACCCTAGGAAGCAGGCAATAGTAAATCACTTCTGAAATCTTGCAAAGAAAACCACAGAAACGTGTTCTGCCAAGCACCAAAAGACAAGACTGACTTGAAGACGCATAAACACACAGCCACAGAGACTATTTTAAACGTAAGATACTTAATTCAGTATCTCCTTTCCAAACTGCAAACTATGAAGTCTGCAGAGTTTCAATTTATGACCACAATTGAGCCTAAAATTTCTGGAATACTGCATCCAATTCTGGCCACCACAATATAAAAAAACATGTTGAGACTCTAGAAAGAGTGCAGAGAAGAGCAACAAGAATGATCAGGAGGCAGGAGACTAAAACATATGAAGAACAGTTACATAAATTGGGTATGTCTAGTCTAATGAAAAGACGGACTATGGGAGACATGATAGCAGTGTTTTAATATTTGAGGGGCTCCTACAAAGACGGGGCGGTCAAACTATTTTCCAAAGCACCAAAAGGCAAGACTAGAAACAATGGATGGAAACTAACCAAGGAGAGAAGCAACCTAAGAACTAAGGAGAAATTTCCTAATGGTGAGAGCAATCAACCAATGGAATATTAGGGTTAGGGGTTAACCCTAACCCTAATATTCCATTAGTTGATTGCTAGGGTTAACCCTAACCCTAACCCTCCATCACCGGAGGCTAGTTGATTGCTAGGGTTAATCCTAACCCTAACCCTAACTCTCCATCACCGGAGGCTTTCAAAAAGAGACTGGACAACTATTTGTCTGAAATGGTACAGGGTCTCCTGCTCAAGTAGGGGGTTGGACTAGAAGTTCTAGAACCCCTCCAAATTCCCTTCCAACTCTATTATTTTATGTTCTATTTTTTATGTTATGGCCATTCATACAGGCATTTTAAGAGTTAAACTCTTCCAAATTAGATTGCCTTACAGATTTTTTTTCAATAATTTTTTTTTCAATTTTTTCAATTAAAAAAATGTTACTTCAAGTTTCAATTTCCTATCAGTTTTTAGGACTCAGATGAAGATCAATGCTTCTTTTATAAACAATGGCTTCCACCTTGTTATTCTTTATGAATCCCATTTCTATACAGTATTTTTCTGATGATGGATTTAAGAATACTGGATTTAACCAGGGTGAGAGAAGCCTGAAGATCCACAATGTTGTTTGTGACTCCTTTATGACTTCATGGATAATCTTATGCTGTGCTCTTGGATCAATTTGGACAGGACAACCACTTTGGGGAAGATTCACTATCACCCCAAGTCTTCTCGATTTCAACACTGTGTCTCTGACTGTACATCACCAAAGCCTAGAGCTTTCTAAATTATTTGCATGTAACTTTTTTTTTCTCAAACGGATAGGTATCAATAACTTTTTAATAAAAGTCTTCAAAAACGTTTTAGAGCAGAATAAGGGTGTGCTTTTAGAATTTGTATGGTGATGTTGTGGCGAAGTTTGTGAGGCTTATATAGGGCAGGAAGGGTCCAAATCTGTGTATTGAAATACTCAAATACAATTGACTCTTATTTTAACTGAATTGACTGGATATGGGTGGGAGAGGGATTAATTTTTTTCCCACCAGCACAGTGCTCGATGGACAAATTTATGAAATAAGTGAAACAAACTTTGTTGTTACTTTTTTCCCCACTCAGATTCTCTTTATGTATTGGTAGGATCCACACGAAGCTCTGATAAAATTAAGGGGGAAAGATGTACCAACATTCAGGAAATCTAAAAGGGTGGGGGGAGAGAAATATTTTTTTAAAAGGATTGTAAATAATATGCACCAGGAATTTATGCTGACCTTGCACAATTTATGTTCCACAAGGCCAAATGCAGTCTACTAGCACTTCAATAAATCTCCATCTTTCTGATGTCTGCCTGGAATTAGGAGGAGGGGATATTTGCCCATGCATAGTTCTACAGAAGGACTTGGGAGAAAATGATTAGCAAATGCGAATAAAAGGAGGTTTGAGACATTACTTTACTATTAGTAATTATAATAAATGGAGATTAGTGGATCGCCCAGGGGTTTGTTTGGGGTTTTTGGCCATGATTTCTTACCAGTGTTTTCATGGCTCAGGATTCGTGCATGATAAAAGCTGTGCAGCATCATCCAAACAATGGTTTCTTTCTGCTGGCAACCAGCCGCAACACTAATCACATCGTTCCATCTCAGCAAAGGAAATCTGCCTTGAGAAACTAAATAAGCTCTGACAAATGCAACCTTTTCCAAATTGTTCTGCAAAACAAACCATGAAATGGATGAAAAAATAGGAAACAGGCTGCATGGTGTCAGCTCTTACTCATTATTATTTGAAGACAGGAAACATTTCTTCACGATTTCTCAGAAAAAAAAGGAGACATCGCATAATCAGAAACGAGTTCTCTGTTGAAAATGTTTCTGGCTCCTGAATGTCACATTAACAAAATGTCACATTTAAAATGTTTTTAAGCATACCCTAATTGAAAATCAGGAAGCAGTTTCATATATATACTTCCCAACTCTTTGTGAATTAAACCCTTTTCTCTTCCCTTCCGTGCCCATTTTATATATGCACACATATGAAAATCATAGTTAATTTAAATCGTGATTACTTTATGATTCACAAATTATAGCTGCGGATTTAAAGAGTTCCCCAATTATGGGCACGAATAAACTAGGTTGGGTAAAATGTAACATACAATGTTGCCCAATTATTGTTCTGAATCAATGCTTAATACTAATAAACAAAAGGAAGAAGGAAATCAGGCTTGAGGAATAAAAAATAAAAATACCTTTCACAATAGTACACCCTAGTTTATAAACCATGATTCATTTCGAGAGTAGTAACAAAAATAATATTACATGTAGACACAGCACAGCAACACTTCATATAAACTACACAAATATTGAGAGTTGCATGTGTGAGTGTGTGTGTGTGTGTGTGTGTGTGTGTTCTATCTGTCTATCTTTCTCCCATGTGGAATCATCAATACTGATTCTGTCTCAGACTGGCGGGGGTAGCAGTAATTAATTAAACCCATTCTGCCTATCTCATCAGGACCAAACTAGACTAGTTCCTGGCATGCTACCATGTTTCCCCGAAAATAAGACCCCATCTTATATTTTTTTGAACCCTGAAATAAGTGCTTGGCCTTATTGCCCTATGCTCAAAAGCCCAATTAGGCTTATTATCAGGGGATGTCTTATTTTGGGGAAAACAGGGTACTTACTTTAAGAAAACCATGTACATAACTTTATTTTTGTGAATGGTATCATCTTTCAAACTACTGTTTTAAGGTTATCGGGATTTTAGTTCAGTTATCTACTTCCAAACTGGACGTGTTAATCAAGAAGTGGCGTTTTTATGATATTACTAGGAAATACCTTAATTACTCAAAATCCATTTTCGAACGGTGTCAAGCTTTAAATAAAAGCATAACATTAAAATCTGCCTTACTACAGTATATGCACCTAGGCTTTGGAATGATACGGTTATGTAGAACAGTAGACAGACATAATTATCTCCATCTCCATAAAAGATTCATAAGGCTAAAATGCATCTACCTTTGAAACTTTTGTAATCCGTTCAACTTCTGTATCAACCATTTCTGAGAGACATTTTGCTGCAAGTATATATATCTTTACATCATCCTGCTGAAGAAATAAAAACAAATGTATGTTTTAGCCTAAGCCAAGCCAGAAAAATCTTTATGTTATGACATATGATGATCTTCTCTTTCAAATTCTAAACCTCTGCTTAATGTTATCAGTGATAGCAATGTGAATACCTTGTACCAGAAACAATAATGCTTTAAACACAGACCAAAACTATCTTGAGGGTACTGGAAAATAAAGGAACAACAAAACTGTGACAAATATAGTATCATAAATGGCCACAGTGATATCTCTGTTTATTAATTGATCAAACTAGTCATTCTTAGTGCACAGGATTATATGAATGTGCCTATTATATAAAAATGTGCCTATTATTAAAAAAAACCCCAATCCTAACCTCTACCCCATCAATTTATTTCCCAGGTTGTTTTGTAAGACTAAAATGTTTGCTTGTTTATCTGTGTCAGAAGCATCACTATTAAAATAAGGCATACTATATGAACAACACACATTCTTTGGGGAGGCTCCTTTCATGTCCTCTGAACAAAAGTTTATATCTGGCTAATCCTTTTAATCCTGAAGCATCCAAAGAGTAATAAAGTGTTCATTTCCACCTGTGACTAAAATGTTGAAAACCTCTATATACAATACCATGAACTCCCAGTGCAAAAATCAAAATAGTATTACTGCTAATACTAATATTGGAATATGTGTCTGTTGGAACATAAACTATCATTCATCATCTTCCTATCAATGAAGTAAGCAGCAGCATCTTGAAAAAAAAAGACTGTTCTGAAATTTCCTGAACCCAGCCCAACGTTCACTAAGCAGGAAAACTAGACAAAAGCAGAGATAAGAGGTAAGGCAGGATATTAAGGGCAATATAAACAGGGCAGTTGTAAGGAAGACATATGCCCCATTGCCATGACAGCTGATAGGGAGGTACAGAGTTAAATCACTGAATGTCATGTATGCCTCCATTTTTTTAAGATCAAGAGTTTTTTTAAAAAAAAACCTGCTTGTGGCCTGAAAATTAATACTCTCTGGTTCAACAACTTTGTGTTATGTTACTGGTAATAAACCAGGCTCTAAATTTAAAAAAAAATCAAAATTGTTTTGGGATCTTTTTATCCTGTAATTACACTCAAATTCTGAAAACATAAAGAGTCTAGTGCATGAGAGGACTATATTTCTGCTTCTTTTAATACTGGATAAGCCACATTTGCCTTCTTTACAATTCTATATATACACATATAATTGTCTACCAAGTTCTCTTTTTCCTCATTTCATGTCACTTCGGCCTTCTTTACATTTTCCTAGACTTCAAGAATGTAATATTCAGAGAAGTATGCTCTTGATAAAATAATAGTATCTAATTGTAAAGGTGCCTAATTTATTGCAAATTGTTCAAATTTGTAATAAATATAAAAATAAACATACTTTTTATCAAAGGAATACAATCATTTTTACAATGATTTTAGAGGAACTTAGTCTCACGCACATGAGAAGATGAGGGAGTTGGGATTAGTATGAATCTCCCCACTTTTTCCTCACATGTGTTCAAATCAACATGTGAAAAGGACTTCAGTGTTGTCCATTAAGACTGGAGTCCCTTACAAGTCCTGCAGTCATAATTCTAAATTCATGGGCAAAATTAAATATGACTTCACTCTATTAACTAAAAATAACAGCGTAGGTCATTTCTAAACCCATTTTACATATTTACCATATTAGGCCTCAAGGAAAATTTTGCAAACTAACATTTCGATTAATCTGATTCACTCAGTACTTCAGTTTGTAACATGAACTCAGTTTAGTGAACATCCTCTGAGTGGAATCCCAACTTAACTGAGTTAATAGATACTTTTTGAAGCAATGGAATCAAATGTGATTCTTTAGTTCAACAGTACAGCAATCAGAGAAAAAGACATTTCTAATGTTGATCTAAGCCGTTCTCAAATTAGACGCACACTCATTTTAAAAAGTCCAAGAGATTATCCTACAGCATACTTGTGTAAGGCAATCTCTACGAAAGCTCTGATTAAAATATTGTACGCAGTAAAATATCTGCATATGTCAGATCTCATTCTTTTTCATCTAGCCTTTCCAGTTCGCCAACCTCTTTTATTTTCCCAAATGAGACCTTTTTCAGCAAAGTTGTAATACTTCAAATGTTTACTTTTCCTTACCCAAATCTCATCTGGCAAAAGCTCAAATATCTTCTCAGCAGCCTTGCAAAAACAACTCCAGCTGTGCTGAGTTGGGCTAGGAGATTTCATAGCTTGGCAGAGTCCTTGCAAAATATTCCAGCGAAGGTCTTGGTTTTTTGATTGTTTCTTTGTCTCAAAATGCTGCACCATAAACACTTCAGTGAAGATCTGCTGTTTGTCTTCTGCTACATATTTCATCCACAGAGGTAAGGAAGCAAAAAGGTAGTTCTTGGCTTGTATCTGATGAGCAAATTCAGAGCATTAGGGATTCACAAGAATCTAATATGCATTACAACATGAAATCATCGTTGATTGTTACTTTATTATTTTCAACAAATGCCTTTGAAAAATACATGTATGCATTTGAAGAATACATAAACCAATATGATTTCATATTACATTTCTGGATGTTTCTTCTTTTTCATTCAGAGAACAGTTTAGTTTTAAAAAGTGTACAAATCTATTACACTAAGGTACGTTCCCTCCCCCTCCCCCCTTTCTACTGAATGGAGAGGAACCACACAGCAAAAGGAACTGACTTTCCATGTCCACCCCCATGACCGGGAAATAGAACCATTAGAGAAACAACACATACACTTAGACTGTAGACCAAAGGTGGTGCCACCCACATGCCTAAAATTATTGCCGCATTCTGAGATGTTTGGGCCTGGGTCACAGCTAGTTCAATACACAATTGCTGTATTTCTTCTCCTAAAAAAAAAAAAAATTGAAGCCATAAGAAGCCATAGCCAAAGCAGTAGAATAAAACATCAACCTCAACTTCCCATATTTACTCTTCCAACTCTATGAGTTAGAACTCAATAATAGAGTTGGTCCCTTCCAACTCCATTAGTCTGTGTTCTACTATCAGTCATGGAAATTTCCACTGCCCTGGAAGACATAATGGGATACTAGTAATGTTTCAGGGACCACTGAAAAGCAGTACAGGGGTAATCCTTGTCTTACAACAGCTCATTTAGTGGCCGTTCAAAGTTACAATGGCACTGAAAAAAATGACTTATGACCGTTTTTCAGAGTTACGAACTTTGTAGCTTCCCCATGATCACGTGATCAAAATTCAGACAGTTGGCAACTGGTTCATATTTATGACCATTGCTATATCCCAAGGTCATGTGATCACCTTTTGTGACGTTCTGACAAAGTCAATAGGGAAGCCCGATTCATTTAACAACTTATCAACTGCAGTGATTCATTTAACAACTAAGGCAAGAAAGGTCGTAAAATGGGGCAGAACTCACTTAACAAATGCCTCAGTTAATAACAGAAATTTTAGACTCAATTGTGGTCATAGGTTGAGGACTATCTCTACAATAGTAGTGATCCTGGTTGAAACGACCATCACATCAAATAAAGAAAGCAATTATTCAACTGAGCCAAATTTGTTCTTTATGTGAGGGGAAGTGTGTGTGCCTGGTTCTGCACAAAAAATGAAAACCAAGTGAAATGGTCTTTATCTCTTATTTACTTATTTCAGAGACATGAAATATTTATTTCATTTGTTTACACTTACCATTTACTTTTGCTATATTCCAACAGATACCCAATTCAATAGACTGCAATTACATTTCGATTTGATATTGAGTTACAAAAATTATTCTAAAAGTTTAATAAAATTAAAATCCAATTACAGAAGCATGATAAATAGAGAAATTTGCATTAGTCGACCAAGGCCAAGTAGGACTTTAAACAAATTTAAATATGTTAGAATGGAAGGACTTGACTTTAGATTTAAACAAACAAACAGTACAGCAAAAATCATGTTTACATGAACTGAGAATAAATGCTGAGGAAATAAAGGAATTCTCTACCATGTGTCCAAGTCCTGTTGTCATATAGGAGAGGACTCTGCACTTTTGCTCTAATTGTATTTCTTCTGCCCCTTGAAATCTATGATGGAAATTTAAGTTTCCAAAAATCACCATAAAGAAATGGTATATTGGAGCCCATTATAGAAATTAATAAACTGAATGTATGAAATTTTCACCTTTCAAGATCTTTGAAGAATGCTTAAACAGGGATAAACAAAAAATGTTGCTCTATGCTAAAAGAAGAGATTTGATGAAATTATTTATTTACTCAAAAGGAACACAGACAGGATTCAGTCACTTTTTCTTAAAAAAAAGAAAAGAAAAGCATACCAAAGTCTAGTCGTAGCAGAGGGGCAAGAATTGATGCCCAGTTCAAAGGGGGATACTGATAGCTTCCTCCAATCAATGCAATGGGTGCCATGGCTGCCTTTAAGAAGCTTGGATGAACTTGTTCAGGTCCTAAAACAAAGCCTCCAATTACTACTTGAATAACTAGATACCTTGAATAACTGACATGTCTTATAACGATAAAAAAAAAAGAACCACTGGATTACATTTCATGAGTTTTAACTATATTTTACTGAGTTTTCAAAATACATTAATTTTATACCTCCACAGTAATTACTGTATTTTTCTGACTATAAGACGCACTTCCCCCCCTCCAAAAAAAGTGGGTGGAAATGTCTGTGTGTCTTATAGAGCAAATATTGCGGTGGGAGGGAGAGGGTTTGGTGCAGCGCCGATCAGCTGTTCTAGGTGGTGGGGATTGCCACCGCCGCCGATCACCACTGCCCGTTTGTGATGATTGGCGGCAAACAGACTGTGGCAAATGGGCCACAGCAGGGGCGAACAGCTGCTGGAGGCAAATTTATGTTTCTTGTTTTCCTCCTCTAAAGCTAATGTGCGTCTTATAGTCCAGAGTGTCTTATAGTCCGAAAAACAGGGTAATATCTGGTATGAAAGCTCTTCATCAGAATAAGGTATAGATCCATGCCCCCCTTTTCTTCAGATATGCAAAATAAGTATATAAACACTGTTGAGATACCCCTCCATTTCCTGACACAAGCAAAACTGACACAAGCAAATGGCATTCACCATTCTTTATTCCAGAATCCAGGAGTCCCCAACACCGGGTTCGCGGCTCGCTGCTAGGCTGCCATCCCTTCAGAATCAGGTCGTGGAATGGTGGGGATTATGCACATGCAGTTGTATTTGTGAAATTGGGCCCCCGCAAAACCATCCCCTCACTCGCTCCCACTGCTGTCATTCCATCAAGCTGGAAAGGTTGGAGACCACTCCCATAGTCACTTTGCTTTCTATTATGAATATCTTGTAAATGGTAAATATTGGGATTCTTTGGGAAAAAGAGGAGGGATACTCTTGGCTGTGTCCATATTACAGATGTGTAGAATTATAAGTTCACATCAGCAATTTAAGTCTTTTCCAGTTGTAAAAAAGAATGCTGATAATTTCTATAGTAAAAAATTATTGTACCATTCTTTCAATTATCATTTCACATTTGTGGTAGAGAAGAGAAATAATTATTTAATCTCCTCACTGGAAGATGTTTGCCCCATAGAAGAATTTTTCGTTTACCTTTCTTTCCACCTTCTATAATAAAATCAATGGCTGCTCTAAGGAAACTTTTCTCAGGGAGGTAGCTAAAGTCAGAAGGAACTGAAAAGACAAAGGCAAATCAGGTTGACCATTTTCACATTCACACTTGACAATTTTACACTTGACAATAGAAAGGTGCCTGAGTTCAAAACTAAGGTCCATGCATACTATTTGTGTAGTGTGCTGGAAATATTGGACAGGACCAAGTCAAAAAGTAACTTTCATTTCATTTGCATGTAATGAAATGAAAGCTAATATGATTTAACTCTTGATCACAGGGCAACTGAGAGCAGAAAAAAACAGGCTGTGGGAAATTCAGTTACAGCTAGCAAATCAGGAACAAAAATTTTCTCTACCAGAGTCATCAACAGGTGCTCTTCATGAACGGAAAAAAGGACACATTACTCAAGTTAACCTCATTGCCTCAAAAATAAGCCCCAGTTTATCAAAACTTTTTATTATTCTCTCTTTCTCTTTCCACTGACATTTTCTGAATCTATAAACACATATGAGAAACTTCAACTTACCAGATGTTCGACTACGGGTTGCAGACACATTAGAAAGGTACAAATGTCCTAACATCCATGCTGCATTTACCTGAAGGCCTATCACCCCAGAAAAGCTAATTACCTGCAAGGAGAAGCATCACAAATGAACCCAAATTATAATTCATTTTATGTAGGTTATCATCACTATAAAATAAATGTCACCAGTTTAATGTGGTGTTCCCCATAATATATAGGCACACTCAATATTTAGGTGAGTAGAACATACCATTCTGTAGATCACAGAATAAAAGGTGCTTTATTCTTTGAGGAAAAAGGCAAGTGTTGAAAGGAAGGAATGCCCCAACAATGACCATTCAATTGTCTGTGAATATTTTCTCCATAACAAAGCTCTTGTCTATTCCAAATAAGAAAACTTTAATCCAAAACAAGAACGACAGCAAAAAGTCAACTATATAAAACTATTTGGGGCTTGTTGCCTGATTAGACAAATTCCTTGTGTGTCCAATCACACTTGGCCAATAAAGAATTCTATTCTATTCTATTCTATTCTATTCTAT
>JANHFM010005794.1:306824-317067 GCA_032468115.1 Grayia smithii | reverse complement strand
AGGATGAATAGAATCAACCCATTAACCATCACTAGCAAAAATAAACTGCTTTATTCCATAGTTTAAAAAAAATGTAGCAGACTAGCACATTGCATCCCCAGGAATGGTTCAAGCTGTCAATCAACTCATACAGTTCCAAGTGCTTTACCTCAGCAAGTACAGTTTTCATCCAGGCAGGAAATAGCTTATTGCTGAGAACGTCTGCTTTTCCATGTCCACATACAGACAATCCATGAACAAGGCTCCCCAAGGCTAAAGCAAAACCTGGTGTCTGGAGCAGAACAAGACATAAAGCAGACAGCACATTAGGAAGGCCGTTTGTGTTGCATTGCTTCAAAAGTGAGAGAAAACGAGTGAGGAAAGGGGAGGGGGCAGAGAATTCCTTAATTTAAGAAGCATACTGTAGTACTCTTGTGAGTTCTTTGAAACAAACAAAATCAAAATGCTTTTATGTTGTCGCAGTCAAGCATGGAAAATGAACTTGGACGGTATAGTATTGCATACAGAGCATCCCTCCTTCCAAACCAGATAAAATACTGCTTCAGATCCAAGTGTAATTAAAAGTGGGAAAAAAAATCTTAGCATCCACAAACAAAAATATACCAGAATAAAAGATTGCAAAGCCATGAATGGTTTCATTATATGGTAAACATCATCCCCTTCCATCTTGAAGTGACCCCTTTCGGTTTACTAGTGTTCTTTATATAATTGCATTAAAAATTAGCAGGGTAGACTCTGAGCAGGGAAACAGCTGACATAATGACATCAAAGTACTGAATAAGATGACCGTGTTTTAATGGAGCAGACTTTTTCAGCTAGTACCCTCCAAATGTGTTGGGATTATACTCTTAAAATTTTCAATTATTTGGACATTGTAAGAGGAAGCCATGTTAACTGACAGTGGCAAAAAAAAAATCAGGAGTGAATAAGAATTTTTATTAAAACTTTTTATTATGCCTTTTTGAACTGCAGCTTACTTCATCAGCTGCAGATGAAGGATTTAAATTGGGCAAAGGCAGGAGAAAGAGAAGGAAAAGTGATAATACAGATGCAATTTACTTATAAAACAAATCACAAGTATCTTATCAATTAACATTTGTCCTAGATAGAATCCAGAGGGAAGAGGCTGAAGCACCACACTAGAAACCAAGAAAGCAGGAGTTCTGGTCCTGCCATAGGTTCAAACCCAGTTACTCTCTCACAGGTCTAGGAAGCAAACCATTTCCAAAAATCCTTGCAAAGAAAACTGCAGGAACTTTTCCAGGCAGCCAGCAGAAGTCAATAACTGATGACACACACATTAAAATTTTAGATAGGTATTGTTGGCAGATGATAGCATACATCACAATAGAAGCAAAGTACTGTATGAACATGCTTCTAATTTTATGTGTGTTCTTGTTAGATCCTGATAGGTCACATATTTTACATCAGGATTCAAAACAAGGATAAAGTAATATCAAAGCATTTCAAGCTCCCAACAAATTTCCTGACAAACCTCAGAGTGGCTGATTTGGAAAAGCAGGACTTAAACAGCACTTGCAAAGTTTTCAGGCCATCTTGGTATACAGGTTATTTACACATTACAATTGTTAACGGATATTTGAAATCTGTCACATCTGTAACCTGAATCTGGATACTGTAGCTATCTTTTCTTTCCTTCTCCTTCTTCAACTTCATTCAAATTTAAATCCTATCTCAATCTGAGAACTGAAGGAGGTTCTTGGATGAGAATTGAAAAGTTTTCAAGGGAAAAAAAAAACAAGAGTTGCTTTTTGGAAAAGCACCTTTGGGACAACCGTCACCTGGATGATTGAGAATCTCCTCAGACATACAGGACTAAGGTTTCCTGCTGCTTCCATTTCAAGAAGCAGTTTGATTACTTTTCAGATCATTCATGCTGTTGCTGAAAATATTAGGATGACATAAAATATTACAGAAATATTTTGAAAGCATAAAATCGATTTAAAAGCTTTATAGGACCTGCTGATTCATTTCTGTTAATTTCTGCAGCTTGTCCATAACATCTTCAGCCTCTGTAGCCTCAACAATCCTACTGCTGAAAGCAGAAACACATACACAGGCAATTGTGTAGGCAAGAATCTGGAAAATAGAAAAAGTAAGAAATGATTAGAATGAATTCATTTTTTAAAAGTGTGTTTTATGTACACACAATCTGGGAAAGACAAACATGCTGGAGAAACAGCAGATGAAAAGCCAACATTGGAAAAGTAAACACCATTCTCTTACTTCCTGTAATGTTCGGCTTTGGTCTTCTGCATCATCCAAGTACTTGCAAAGTTTTTGCAGAGAGGTGGAGATGTGAGCTTCAGAATCCGTCAAGTTGCTGTGACTCATCAGTGACAGAACAAGTCCTACCCCCAAGATACATCCAGTGCTAATTATAGAAAATTGTAGGGAAAAAAAGTGTTAAAGACAGTCAGAATTCTAATTCAATCAGATATACAGAATTTTTATTTTTTTTTCACATTCCAGGAAATTCTGGGTTCCTATTCGTGTCATTTGTAAAAAATCACAATGGTGTCAAAATGATTACAGGTGTGATGACACGATCACATGACTGATATAATTACACACTTGTGTCATGCATAGAAGTCATTGCATTTTCAAGATGAGATGATTATACATTTGTTTGTTGTTTACAAACCGTACAAATATTAATGCTTATATGTTATTCAGGGGATCAATGTCACAACTCCATTTTATATAAATGTTTAAATGCATGTTTAAACAAGTATGTGCAATCATTATTCAGTTCACAGCAGTTCATAGATAAGTTAAGAAACTGACATATTTGAAATGAAATTCATTACAACAGATCTATCTGTCACTCAAGTTCTGCCTGACTTATAATAATTTATTAAACTTGTATGCCACTCAACAGTGGTTCAAGCATAATTGGCTCCATTAAAATGCATTGCATCTGAGACAATGTGAAGAAAGATATATATGACAGCCTTTTCAGACAGGTGATTCTCATCAAGTAACAAAATACCTCCACAGTATGGAAGTCCTTGCTATTCAATACTTCTACTGGAAACAATGAGAAATATCTGTAAATCTGTAGGATATTAGGGACATCATACCGCACATGCGGTGACTCATGATGAACATCCACAATGTAAGAACCGTGTAAATTTGCAAAACACCTGTTACTGGCTAGTATTATATCAGTGATGACCCTGATATATTTATACCTTTATAGAACTGAAGCATATTTATTCAATTCATGAAGTAGATACTTAAGAAAAAATTAATGCTGGTATAACAATTCCTCACTGTTGTTGTTTTAATCATTCAGTGGTGTCTGACTCTTGGTGACTTTCTAGGCAAGTGCCCTCTATGCTACCCTGTCAAGCAATGCTTCTTTCAGTTGTTGGAAGTCCACCTTTGTATCAATTCTGATGTTATCCATCCAGTGTGTTCTTTAGTTGCCCCTTCTTCATGTTTCACTAACCATTCCTAGCATCATTGTAATTCCTGATTACTTATGTTTAAAAATTACATTGGGAGCAATCCACCACTAGATGGCAATAAAGTCTTATAGGAAGGCTGCCACTGTCCCCTATCAAAAAAAGATATGTGAAACTATATAAAAATACCCATCTCAACAAGCTGTAATAAACATAAACATTTTAATTTAGATTATTTAGAAGCACTTATTATCAATACATTCCAGGAACCATAGATTCTTTTGCTTCTAAAAACAGAGAACAACTGTTTTGAGACTGCCATCAAATCACAGAACCTCCTGTGTGACTTACATCAATGCCCCTTTCTTTGTCCAGCTTCTGTCCACCATCAAAATCTTATATTAAAGAATCAAGGGAATCTCTGCCAACAGTTGGGAGAGGAAGAAAGGAACTCCACTTGTGAGAGTGAAGCTCATTTAGCAAGCATATTTGATGCACAAAGATTCTTGGATTTTTAAATTTTATTATTTTATTATAGTCATAACAAACAATCTCGACTAAAAATGGATTGAACAACACCTTAATGACCATTAAAAAAACATATCAAACTTTGTAAAACATTAAGAAAACTAAACAAGGAAGGAACTTCTCCTCGATCAAGATGGTGAACGTTCACACAATGGATAAAATCAGAGAGAAATGGAAGCACAAACGGACTAATGGTTAATAATGGTCAGCTGCTTAATCTTAAATATTGTCAGAGTTTGTTGCAATAATCAAATCCAGAAAGGAACACGCAGATAACTGATTCAGCAGAATTCATTAACTTCTCTTTATATACAATATAACACATGAATAAATGTACAATACCAGTAGTGGTTCTTCCAATGTGGTAGAGAGGAGAGATAAGTTTCAGTTCAGTTCAGAGAGACAGACAGACTAGTTTCGTTTTAGAACTGAGCATAGAGCTTAATTCAGACGAAGAGAACTTCCTCTATACAGGGCAGTTAAGCTAAGCCTAAACCACACCCAGGCTCCAAGCTGTTTTAACTCCCAAACAGACCTCATTGGCTGACTTAGTTGCTATCCCTATACATTGGCTGCTCTTGTTACCATGTCTTGTTACCATTCCAGCCAGTCCCCAATGGCTGATCTGTTGCCATGTCTATCCCAGTCATGAACTCTCATACACACTGACAAATATTTTGTTGCAAGTTCCTCTTGTACAGTGGTTCTCAACCTTCCTAATGCCGCGACCCTTTAATACAGTTCCTCATGTTGTGGTGACCCCCGACCACAAGAGGAGTGGTGTCTCAGTTCATAAGACCATCGGAAATAGGTGTTTTCCGATGGACTTAGGCGACCCCTGTGAAAGGGTTGTTCGACCCCCAAAGGGGTCCCAAACCACAGGTTGAGAATCACTGCTCTCGTATAAAGTGTTAAGTAGTCAATACTCTTCTTTAATTTCAGTCGTTTGTGTAAGAAATGGTATTATAGGTGTGGAGAAAGGGGAGGGGGGAAACCGAAAACAAAATACAGAAGCACAAAAAATAAATGAACAAGAACAACAACAAAAAATCCTCAGAAAAGCAACAATAACTCAACATTCTTATTATGAAAACTGTAGAGTTTTCTTTCAGAAAGATTTCTTTTCCTTCCTCTTAAAAATACTAGATGGCAGTGGTTAAGCAATAGCCTTGATTGATAATATATTTAATAGTAATTTATCAGAGAAAAGGCAAACCCTTCTTTACATAATACATAATTAATTTATGGAGACTGATGACCCTAAGTTAGAGAATTAAGCATATTAAAGAAGAATATGGTTTCCAGTGGCTATCCAGAGCGGAACTGAACTATTTTAGAGAGATTTCACCAGGTAAAGCAAGGATTCTCTCCAAAATGACAATCACATTCTGAATTTCCTGAAAGATAGATAATGAACCTGCAAAAAAATTGGCAGCTTTATTTTCATTTTCTCTGATGTCAAATTTCATTCGATCATATCCTATCCACCCTTAGAATTATAAGCTCTGCTATACCTTTTTCTTTTTCTACTTGGGCCTTAATTGTTATTTTGACATCTATGTTCTCTCTGTAGTTCTCTAGTGTATATATCAGTAATTACTGTTTCTTGCTGAATTCTATATTGTTCTGCCTCACAATGCTCCTTCTCTGGGTCTTTTATTTAATTCCCTGTGAACTCTGTGTTGTATGGGCATTTTATTTTACATGCACACCAGTGGTGGGTTGCTCCCGGTTCGGTCCGTTATGACGTCACCGAACTGGTTCTCCGTGGCCCAGACCCGGGCCCACCCGCATGCCCGAACTTACGTTTTTTGGGTAAAACCCCCGAAAATAGCGCTCTGTTTCAAGGTTTTTCCTGGTAAAAGTTACTACGCATGCGCGGTAGTGTGCAAATCGCGCACACGCATGTGCAGGAGAGAACCGGTAGTAAAGGTAAGTAGAACCCACCCCTGATGCACACCATTATGAATAATATAATATACAAATTCGTAATGCTAATAAATAGTTATTTACTTTCAGTTCATTGTGAGGGCAGACTACATAATCCACATGGGAGAATTAAAGAAGGAAGAGATTTCATCTTCTATCAAAGTCCCGGTAGGAGATTACCAGACTGAGCCTGAGGGAGGGGTTAAACAGATCATCAGTCTCAACTCCCTGCACATCCACAAGAGATCTAAGCCCACCCCCCTTGAATTCCATTAACTCTTATTTACCGCCAGTTTGTTTTGACCATTAATAGTCCAGATTTTGTAGAGAATACTAGCATACAATAAACCTATATTTGTTTGAACTGCCTTCAGGTTAAAATTTGTTTTTCCATAGGATCAATTATGTGAAAACTGCATATTTAAGGAAGGTCCACTACTACCTAAATATGTCCACTTTGTGAAATCCTTGCATTCCTTTCTCTGGGATTTTATAGACCCATTTTTAGAAAAAATCACCGTACCTACTTTTGTAGATATCCTAGGCTGGTCAATGAGAGCCACAATATTTAACTAATTCATAGAGCCATTGATCTCATGAGCAAGCAACTCTGGGCATCACAGAACAAAAGAAAAATTTACGATTTCAAAATTTAGTCCACATTTAGTTCTGAATCAAATTGTCCAGAATCTAAAATGTTTCAATCAAATCAGACTGTTTTCCAAATGATCACTTCAGCATCTGAACTGGGTGGTTGATACATGCCATAACATTTAACAATTAAGTTCTAAAAAAAACACCAAAACCCAATAAGGTATTTCAAAATATGAATTCCTTATCTTCATCCCTACAAAAATTACTTGGTCCATATAAGTACTTCATTTCTTGATATAGTTTTTAAAACTATAGTTTAGAATGAAGTATTAAGATACTCTCTCTTCAAATATTTTATGAGCTAGGAATACTTGCAACCTAAAATGACATTTGGTATTGGTAATAACCAGATTTTTATTTAGCTCATTTTGCCCCAAACCATACCTAAAATAGGAAGCAAAAGATCCTAATCTTTCATCTCTCTACCACTGCACTATAATTCCATCTGCTCTTGGCTGGCAGGGAAAGCTAATTTGGCTACAATTATCAAGCTTTTATCTTATGCTACATGGGCACTCAACATGAAACAGTGGGCATTGCAAAGCAAGGTGGCTAATGCATCTCCCTTTTACCATATGTGCCTCCTATCATGCCAGAACACAGTCGAGCAATGCCAATTTGATTCTAAATTCAGGTCTCCTTAGATTACAGTGAGGGCAGCATCTATTCAGTGCCAAAGAAAAGTCTAAAATCACTGCCAACGAAACATGGAATCTGCATACATTTGCATACATTTGCACAGCTAGGTATTTCTCTTTTGCTTCCAAGTGACACATTCTCAAATAGCAAAAAAAAGTAAAAAGACTGAACACTTATTCTTTGTGGCATAAAGTAAGAGAGGAAAAAAGGAATGAATTGAAGATGAAAATTAAAAAAAAATTTTTTTTTTAACCTAGCTGAAGCCACTAGATACTGAATCAGGACTGCTTCATTCATGTTTACAATTTAAATGAATTTTGGAAGCGTAAACCTGAAATTCACCTCTAAAATGGCCTTTTTACCTAAACATTGATTCTGATAATTGCTTTAAAGGTCAGGATACCTCAAGGCCCATGTAATTTTAAATCTTCTTTTTTCCAGAATTATTGTTCCATACATTTTAGTCTTTTCCCAGTTTCCCAGCCTTTTTGTTCAACACCTGGAGATCTAGCCTGCTGCTTGGCAGACCTAAATAAGTTTCCTTTCATCCATACTTTACATCCAATCTCCAGCTGTTAAATTAACACAATATCTCCTCCAGATAAAGGAGCAGGGTAAGACAGCTGCTCCTGCAGCTCAGACTGTATTATAAGCACATGTCTGTTCTAACAACAAGCTCCAGAGATTGTAGGCTCAACTCAACCTTACCAATGAAAGCTTCAAAAGTGCATTTTATTAATTAACCTGTAAAGGAAGAGTCTCCTGCCAACACTGGCTGACTCCATGATGCTATTACTGCCCTCCATTTTATCTTAAATGCTCCAAATCTTCAGTGTTTTAGGTCTAGAATCTAAGTGACACTGCATAGTTACCTTTATTATGTACTTTGCTTTTTCTGCTTAGTTTCTTGCCATCCCAGCAAATACATAAACTATACATAAATCCATTTATTGAACAGACCCAGAACACATAGAAATATATTTAGGGGCTGTGTTCTAAATTCTAAATATATTCCTTAAATTAACTTGCTACAAACAAGTCTGCAGGAAATACCATATATATATATATCCTTTGGTGGAATAAGAATAAAAAAAATTACGTGCTTAAAAGCATTTTCCCATGTGCTCATAACAAAAAAGATATCCTTTAGTTCATACGGAATACGTTTTTCCCTATACAAATTATACTTCAGTTTAGAAAAAAAGAAATGAATGAAGCAGTCCTACAGTTTTCGACATATTGCATGGAATTTGTAAATTCTTCCACAGCTGTGGGAAGAAAGCAATGGAATCCAGTAACTCGGAAGAGTGTCTCGGTTTCAGAGGGCATGACTATAGATACCTGCCTTTTGGAGATGTTTTAAATCTCTATTATATCTATAGCAAGTACCATATTTTTCGGAGTATAAGATGCACCGGAGTATAAGACACACCTTAATTTGGGGGGAGGAAAACAAGAAAAAAAGAATTCTGCCTCTGCCTACCAGCATCAAGATCAGCCACATCCCCACTTCCACTCAATTTTGATAATGAACCACACAGATCTTTTTATCCATTTAAAACAAACCCTATCACTCTCTGCGCATTTAACTGGAATGAGTGGGGTGGGGGATGATTTTCATGGGGGCAGAAGAAGGACTTGGCACCGATGGCTCTGCTCCCGAGACACCCCCTTCTTCCTACCTATAGCCGTAGGCGTTGAAAACCTGGCTTTCTTCCTTCTTTGGCCTGGATTATGATACCTTTCTATTTTGTAGGAAATGTGACTTTCTTTCTGAGTTACTCAGAGGCTTTGGTTTAAGGTGGCACTGCTTATGCCACCCTCCTGCAAGTAAGAGGTGCCTCAGAGACTAGGCTGGGAAAGAGAACATCAATTATTGGTACTGAGAAGTCCAGAAAAATTATTGGGGTGTTCTGCGATCCACAGGGACTATTCGCTTTCCCCCGAAGTGACCCCTCACATGCTCTGGGGGGGGGGTCTGGGCACAGCCTGAGGAACAAACCTCTTTGGGATGGTCTGGAGGGGTGGAATCTGCCCGGCGGCTTTGCCAAACAAGGCGGGCCCCATGGTTCGCGGCTGGTCACCCCTCTGGCTGCCCAGCAGGCAGCTCAGGGAAGACAATGGCCACAATGACTTCACTCCCCAGCAATGTGAGGAGCCGCTGCTGCCGCCACCACCAAAGCCCTCTCCGCGCCCAGGAGCCGAGCTAAGCGGGAGCCCCGAAAGTGAAATGTCCCTCCTTTCCAGCCACTGCCGCCCATTGGCCCGATTCCCCAATGCAATTCACAGAACCGCATTATAGGAAGCAGCTGGTTCCCCTGCAATGTGCATCAGGGAACAGGGAACCGTTTTGGATTTGGGAAGGGGATCGCAGCGCTACCACCTGAAAATGCTTTCCTTTGGAATCAGGAAGGAAAGTGTTTGCGGGCAGCAAACCCATGATCCCCTTCCTAATTCCAAAAATGGGGCGTGTGGAGGCAAAAAGGTGCATTGTGTTTCAGGCGGCAGATCTGGCCAGGAGGAAAGAGAAGGTGAGTCTGCTGAGAAGGAGGCGGAGGGCGCGCAGCTCTGCAATGTGCAACTGGAAGGAAAGCATTTTCAGGCAGCAGCGCTGCAATTCCCTCCCTGAATCCAAAATAGTTCCTGGTTCCCCACTGTACATTGCAAGGGAACCAGCTTGTTTGAAACATGGCTCTGCAAATTGCATTGGGGAATCGGGCCAACGGGCGGCAGTGGCTGGAAAGCATGAACGTTTCACTTTAGGGGCTCCTGCTCAGCTCGGCTCCCATTGTGGAGGGCTTAGGTGATGGTGACAGCAATGGCTCCTCACATTGCTGGGGAGTGAAGTCATTGCACCCATTATCTGCCCTGAACTGCCCACTGGGCAGCCAGAGGGGTGACCAGCCATGAACCATGGAGCCTGCCTTGTTTGCCGAAGCCACTGGGCAGATTCCACCCATCCAGAAGTCCCAAAGATGTTTGTTCCTCAGGCTGTGCCCTGACCCAGATCCCTGCCGCCTGGAACTGCCCGAAAATGTCCAAAGGGTGGGGGCCAGTGGGTG
>JANHFM010005794.1:281665-295266 GCA_032468115.1 Grayia smithii | reverse complement strand
CTTGGTGACTTTAAGATGGGTGGACTTCAACTCCCAGAATTCCCCAGCCAGCAAAGGGAGTTGAAGTCTTAAAGTCACCAAGGTTGAGAAACACTGATATACAGGTTCTCATTTAGCCCATTCTTGCAAGCTGGATTGCTTTTAACCCCAGCCGTCTCGCCTTTCCTTCTATTTTTCCCTGAATACCAGCACCATCTACACATTTGGGATGCATTGATGTATACCAAGAAAGGAGAAATATTCATAGCTCAGGGTTGAAACGAGGGGTCCTGGGTGCTCCCTGAACTCGGGTGTTTTCTTACAGACGTTTCATGATCTAACTGGGTAACATCATCAGTGCTAGAAGGGTGTGGGGTTTGTGGAGATGGAGAAAAGGAGGAGGAGGAGGAGACTTATGGGGTCCTGGGTGCTCTCTGAGCTTGGTGGTTTTCTTGCAGACGTTTCATGACCCCACTGGGGAACATCATCACTGCTAGAAGGGAAAGGGGTTTGCAGAGAGGAGGAGGAGAAGGAGGGAGGGGAGGAGGAGGGAGGAGAGGAGGAGGAGGAGGAAAAGGAGGAGGAGGGAGGGAGAGGAGGAGGAGGACATTGGGGTCCTTTGTGCTCTCTGAGCTTGGTGGTTTTCTTGCAGCTGTTTCATGACCCAACTGGGTAACATCATCCGTGCTAGGAGGGTCTCAGATTTACAGGAAAGGAGAAGAGGTAGACCGTGAGGTCCTTGGTGCTCTCTGAGTTTCCTTGTTTTTTTTGCAGACTTTTCATTACCCAGCTAGGGAATGTCATCAGTGCTAAAAGGGAGTGGGGTTTGTGGAGAAGGGGAAAGGGAGGAGGAAGAGGAAAATGAGGAGGAGGAGGCAGTGGCTTAGTGCCTCTGAGCTCAGTTGTTTTCTTACAGATGTTTCATTACCCAACTAGGTAACGTCATGACTACTAGAAGGGTATAGGGTTTGCCAAGATGGAGAGTACGAGGAGGCAGCAGTGGCTTTTGGGGTCCTCTGAGTTCAGTTGTTTTCTTGCAGACATTTCATTACCCAAATAGGTACCCTGTTTCCCCCCAAAATAAGACCTCCCCTGATAATAAGCCGAATCGGGCTTTTGAGCGCATGGCAATAAGGCCAAGCACTTATTTCAGGTTCAAAAAAATATAAGGCAGGGTCTTATTTTCAGGGAAACACAGTAAACATCATCACTCCCAGAAGGGTGTGGGGTTTGTGGAGAAGGAGAAAGGAGGAGGAGGAGGCTTATTGGGGTCCTTCGTACCCTCTGAACTCAGTTGTTTTCTTGCAGATGTTTCGTTACCCAACGAGGTAACAGTACACGCCTTCACTAAATTGTCTACCCCTGAAGTTCACTGCTGAATTATACCGGTAATAATAGTTTGAAAATCATTTTTGTTGTATTACTTGTATTTAGGAGCACGACAAAGAAGCCCTGGACGCTTGGAGAATTGTTAGAGTCAGTGAAGACTTCAGGGTGATTGCACTGGGGCTTCCTGTACCCCGATATTTGGGCAACCCATTAGACCCGCCGCTTCGATCTAGGTTTCAAGCCCGAGATGTTTATTACTTACCCTTCAAGGTAAGAAAAGGTGGCAAATTTTAATTTTAAAATGTTGGCTGAGGCTTAGCGCACCAATTCCTTAGCAGCCAATCCATTAATTAAAAACTGTACTCAAGATTAAAAGCGATTTGATTTTCTAAAACTCAGCACTTTGGCATAAAAAAACTGTATATAAAGCATTTGAGTCAGCAGTAAACCCAGTTCTAACCTGTTATAACCTAGATAATTATATCCTGGAACAGAACGGGCCTCGCACACAAAAAAAGTATACAATGATTTGTGTTGCCTTTTCTTTCAGGACCACCTATCACATCTGTATTTTATTGGAAATAACGTTTCAACAGAAAGGTAAAAAGGCACATGGAATTTCTGCATGGGTGTTCCTAGAATTGACTTTTCAAACCTCGGTCTCTGGCTGTAGCATTGAAATGCCTCTTCCAAGTTCTAACGGAATTTAAATATTTGTAATAGGATGACCAGAACTCTCTGTAATAAACTTGAAATTGGAACTGCCATTTGTCAGAAGTGGTGTAGGGTCTCCTGCTTGAGCGAGGAGGTTGGACTAGATGACCTGTAAAGTCCCTTCCGACTCTGTTAATCTGTTAAACCTGAAATCTTTAATCGGCCCGAGCTTCACATTCTGATGGTGTGAGACTGTGATGTATCTGCAGGTAGCAAAATTCTGATTTAAATCATGTGGCAAAATCATGGTAAAATGAAATCATGGTTCCCTTAATTCAGATATGGTGAAAAACTACACTTTGGTGAAAAGGGAAAGTAGTTTTCCTGCATGCAAAATTAAGAACGTTTAAATCTCAGTGGCAACTTGAAAGTTTTGTTGGCAACTCAGCCCAGTGTGAAAACAAATCTCCTTCCTTGTTCTTTAAATCATGCTAAAGTAAGATTTAAGGCAAACTCGTACATCTTAACGTACATCAGCAGTATCTTGAGCCAAGATGCAAAGATGGCAGGTTTTTCAGGCTAATATATAGTATCGGTAATCCTCGACATGCGACCACAACAGAGACCAAAATTTCTGTTGTTAAGTGAGACATTTGTTTAGTGAGTTGCACCCGGATTTACGACCTTCCCTGCCACAGTTGTTGAGTGAATCACTGCAGTTGTTGAGCTAGTAACCTGGTTGTTAAGCGAATCTGGCTTCCCCATTGATTTTTGCTTGCCGGAAGGTCACCAAAGGGAATCACATGACCCCGGGACACTGCAACCGTCATAAGTACATGCCAGTTGCCAAGTGTCTGAATTTTAATCACTTAATCACGGGTATGCTGATACGGTCGTAAGTGTGAAACACTGTCCTTTTTTCAGTGCCGTTGTAACTTTGAACGGTCACTAAATGAACTGTTGTATGTCGAGACCTGCCTGTGTTTTTCACAAAATATTTGCAGGAAGAGACTGAACGGGTAGATGATGTCATTCTGGTTATACTCCGAATCCAGCTGTGTGCTTCAGCTTACGAACCATTGGTTTCATTCAAAGTTCTGACGGCCCTGAAAAATGTTACTTACAACCGGTTTTCACACTCGCGAAGCATTCCTCATGGTCACATGATCAAAATTCAGACACTTGACAATTGACTCGTAATTTATGATGGTTGCAGTGTCCCGGGGAAGCCGCCCCGAGTCCTTCGGGAGAAGGGCGGCATATAAGTATGCCTAATAAATAAATAAATAAATAAATAAATAAATAAATAAATAAATAAATAAATAATAAATATTATACACACACACATATATATATATTACACACACATATATATATTACACACACACACATATATATATATATATTACACACACACATGTATGTGTGTGTGTGTGTTGGTGTGTGCGTGTGGTCGAATGGATATAGGAATGCAATTTTAAATAAGCAGTTTATATAGATTTTTAAATCATTGTTTTCGTTCTCATGGTCATGAACTTTTTATGTTTCCAGTGATATTTTAAGCAACTGAATTTAAAACTCATGAACCTATTGTGCCTTATACTAGAAATAGCATGGTAAGAATATCATGGCTAGTTATTAATGTTTACATAAAAAAATATTTGTTTTACAGTTAAAGCAATCAAGTCATTTTAACTCACATCAAATTGTTCTTCCATGTCCGAAGAAAGTTCTTTTTCATGCTTTGCAACAGCAACTGCCAGTCCTGTTAATGCTAGGAGACAATTCCCTTTAACTACTGGGCTTTCTCTGTTGAAAATCATGTATCAGTTGTCAATGAAATAAAGGAAAAAATAAAGGAAGGAGAATGAGGTTAGAGAAATGGAATAAAAAGTAAGCCCTTTTCAATAATCTCGTATCTTCTAAAATATTTAAGATCTACAAATTTTAGGATTACCACCCAGCATATATAATGTTTGAATTCTGAAAGTAGTACGTCTAGCATAGCTAAAAGATTTCACATTAGGAAAAAGGAGGTTGACTTTGGTTATCATTTAATATACTCTCCATGAACTACAATAGAACTTTAAATATGTATGGGTTTTGGAGGAAGGGATTAAATTACGAGGTAAACCATTTAAAAAAAGCTTTGAACTTGTTTGCATGCCTCCCCAAGAAATGGCTTCCAATATCAGTATTCAGAGATGATGGATGAAATTTAAAAAAAACACCACAAAAGCCCTTCCTTCCTACACCAGGGTCCTGATCCAGATTAGGCTATCCATGCTTGCTTTTTAAAAAGACCCCATTTATTAATTGAACCAAGGGTATCACATTTAGTATGTCTCCAGTAATGTTATGTTAATACCCACTATAAAGATAACAGAAATTACTTTATATTTATATAGATAGTTAGTGAAAAGAACAAAAGTATTAATTTGTGTGTGTGAGGGAGTCAAAATCTATGAAAGCAACTTTGTTTCGCAGCTGTTCATCCTGTATGATGAGATAGTGTTTTTTTTAGTAAGATTTTCTTTTAAACCACCTTTGGTCAGATAATGCTTCTTAAGGAAAGCTTCTCATGAGAGGGATGTAATAATAATATTTGTTTAAAGTAGATTTAATAATAATAATAACAACAACAAGAACAACAGATCATCATTTGGAACATAACATGCCAGATATCACAGTTGTTGAGGAATGAAGCATACAGTTTATTGATATTGCTGTACCAGGAGACGCCAGAGTTGAAGAAAAAGAACTGGAAAAATATCACAAAATATTGCAGCCTGGCCATCGAAATTACATGGCTATGGATGAAACAAGTAACAGTGATACCCATTGCCATCGGGGCACTTGATACCATGTCCAAGAATTTTACAAAACACATCAAGAAAATGCACCTTCCTGCAATAACACCAGCAGAACTGCAAAAAACTGCGCTACTCAGATCATATATTTTAAGAAGATACTTGGCTGATACCTAGGACGCTGGCAGCAACCCGTATCAACCACTAGCACCAGTCAATTGTATTTGTGACACATTTTTAAATGTTCAGTTGACTGAGTTTCATGTTTAATGAATAAAAGAAATAATTATAATATCACAGCCTGTATTTATTAAGAAGCAAAGTTCTTACTTGGAAGATCCTTTTATTGCATCAGTTAGCATATCTCTAACCCTGTTAAAAGAGAGAAACAAGAAAGTAAAGAATTGCTATGGAATTAGACAGTTTTAATTCTGTGTGTCGGGGGTGGGGGTGGGGATGGAGTATCTATCAATGAGTATCCTAAAGGGTCTGAGTTGGATAGAAAGCAAAATATGAAGGAGACTAGAGAGGGAAGAACTGTAATTGGTTGTAAAATCATCTCCCAATTAAGATCCTGTTCCAGGCAATATCTAAGAAATGGATGTCCACTCTTGATTGTGCACATCAACTGAAATTCTATTGCTGAATTGCATACAAGGTTGCTCAAATACTTAACTGATATATGTACTGTAGTTTTCTAGATGAGGCAGTGATCCACAAAAAACAGATCAGTAGGAATTTCTAAAGTATTTATTGAACAGAATGAAAACAATAGATTGAGATTTATAACCTTTGCAGTGATAGGGAAACCTATTTTTTGCATTGTTTACAGATTTCTTGGAGGTTCTGAATATTCCAGTCACTAGAACCAGTTGATCTGTTGAAGCATTGGTGGATTTGCAGAATAAGGAGATAGTTGACATGTGGAGTCCTAAGCAGCCTCTTTCACTGTTTCACTTCATATTATTTTACCACAATTCTATATCAGTATAAAACAATAAATATTCTTTGGACCATATTTTATTGCATAGCCACAGAGGCTATATTCTTGCATTATGTTAGGCAAACTCAAAGAAACTTTATTTATGAAAATGTTCTTCACATTACAAACATAAACCAATTCTCACTAGCAAATGTTTATCTTAATTATCTTCTGCTTTGTCTCTACACAGAGACAGATAAATCTTTTTTAATTTAGTTTTTGTACAGGGACATAAGAATATTATAAGAAAGTTCGTCATAATCAAAACTTCTTCATTAATCGCTAGTGCCATTCAACCCACAGTTCAACAGTGAGGTGTGGTCTTCCTTGAGACTCGATAACTGCCTTTAATATTAAAATAAACTTCAAATTCCAAAATTTGAACCAGAAAATCTTGGATACATACAATTTTCCACTTTATAACTGAATTTCTAGTTTTGTTCTATTTCATGTTTAGAGGCACAGCTGACATTACCTTGGAAATAATTCACCAAATATGATGCTTTTAGCTTTTATGTTTTTAGCAACATTTAGATTGCTATGTGGCAAGGAAACAGCCTAATAATGTTGGATAAATATTAAATGTATGTATTTAATATACATATATTTCTATATTGCAATCACAATCAAGCATATCTTTACACTGAATCCATACATTCAGATATACTGAACGTAAGAAACTGAAGTATGGTCACTGATATTACAGCAAAGTCATACATTTAAATGCTAAGCAAACTTCCTATATGCATCAAATTACTGAACGCTCAAAAAGAAATTTCAGAATAATATAAGCAACTTGTTTAGGGACGTGCTGCCAATTCCATCATCAAAATTCTTCAGATGTTCTTCATACAGAAAAGAAGAGCTACTGGTGAAAAAAAAATTCTTTGTGATTAGGCTTGGTATTTGCCATTTCTCTACAAGACCATATCTGGGTTTTATCATTAACACTTTTAAAGTTAGTAAAACTTACAACTTTGAATCCTTCAAATTATACTACTTGTTTCTTTCCGCACTACCCCACCACTGTTCTAGGTGACTAGGAATAGATAGTCATTGCCTTACCAGAGCCAGGCTGTAAATTGCTTGTATTGTACTTGCTCTAGTTCCTCTTTTCCATGCTTTAATTGCATCTCTAATTCAGCTTGCCTCCCCTGTATAATCATGACAAAAATCAGTAGGAGTGCTTAACATAGGTAGTAACACAGTGATTTCTACAGGGAACACTTATATAATAGACGTAACCTTTCGCCCGAGTACTATCCACAGTTAAATCCAAATGCCCTATATGGATCTTTTCTGCGTAATAAGCTATGTGTTAAGTGATGGAATCTGAAATGTTAGGTTTGAAGAATGAAGATGCATGTCTTCAAGAGCCCCATATATTATCATTACTTTCATTAATGATTGACACTTTTTAGGAAAGTTCTCTAAAAAATAATGTACATTTAGACAGTTCAGTATGCTTTGATGCTATAATTTGGGGAAAGTTGCTTGGTCCTTTATTACTAAACAACAATAACATTCATCTTAAATATCTTGCTGATATTTATCACAATAAATATCCAGGCGATGCGATTCTAATATTTAGAAGAAAGTTTCTAAATTTTCTAATTGTAGGGAAATGGAAAGAGACTATTTCTTGGAATATTATGTAAATTCTGCTGTGATCTAAAGGTTAGAAAAAAATTATATGCAATATTGAATCTTTGTGAGAAAGTATACTAAAAAAAGTATCTTTCCCAGTTACTTGTCTCATTTTTCGTGTATGTTCAAATTATAAAAATATATTTTTTATTAACATGGATAAATAATAATGATAAAATTCTTCACAAAGTTATGTTTGTGAAGCAAAAGTTCCTTCATTAATTGAGATTGGTAATTATTTCTTCATACTAATGATATGCATAGAGGTTACCCTAATCTTTTGAAGTCATACACACTTACTCACACATACACAGGCAGCGACACACACACATACAAATTTAACAGCTATTAGGTTCTGGTAGTTCATGGCTGAACTACCACAACTTAATAGATAGCCTTGTACATTCAGCTCTAGTTAAGTGAAAAGTTAAACACAGATTCAAAAAGAATTAAATGAATTGTGCTCACTCATGTTTAACAACCTCAAATTAGTGTGAGAAAGAAATTAGGTTAGAACTAAAAGTGTGGATTCTACTCTGGTTCTTTATGTTGCAATGTCAATCTTAATAAAATAAATAAACATTAGAAAAATTTCAAAAGAGGCCATTTAAAAAACACACACACAATGTTCTCTTAGTACAGTAAATGTTCTATAGATTATGATTTCAATTCATAACAACTCTACGCTTTTTTAAAAGATACAATTAAACTAAAATTCTTTCAATTTTACAAGTTGTAATTATGCATCTGTCCACATTACTGTTGTAATGTTGTAATAATGTTTTGTACAGATTTTTAAAAAAAACAAATTCAAAGATATTTTAAAAGATGTATTAAAAACAAGTTAGATTTATAAGGTGACATTTTTATATGCAACTTTTCCTAATTTTAGATTTCCCAAAAGCCATTTTTTAAAAAATGCCCATAACCTTATTCTGGTTCTCAAATGTGTATGTAACTATGATGCAGGATTTTAGAATGCAGGAAATTTCCATGATTTAAGTTATTTCTTTAAAAAAAGTAGCAGTAAACATTTTTTAAAATGCTAGAATTAGAAAGTTGGATGCTACTGGACTTTCTGCAGTGCTATGAAAACAAATATATTAACAAAATTCACTGAAATTATTCTATATTCCTAATAAACACAGAAGACACAGAATAGATATAGAAGTATTATTTCAATTAGAAATAATACTTCATTTACTTCCTCTTGTTCTTCCTCAGCATTACACAGTAAATGAAGCAAATTTGGTCAAGATCTCCCAAAATTATCTATGTACATAACATTGAAAATCTGTTCTATTACTGATATTCCATCTACTCACATTCAACGTTGGATACACCCCTTTATTAGGTAAAGGTAAAGGTTTCCCCTGTTCAGTCACTTCCGACTCTAGGGGGCGAGGCTCATCTCTGTTTCTTTGCTGAGAAAGCTAGCGTTCTCCGAAGACATTTCCGTGGTCATGTGACCAGCCTGACTATACGCGGAGGGGCACAGAATACTGTTTCCCTTCCCACCAAAGTGGTACCTATTTATCTACTTGCATTTTCATGGTTTCAAACTGCTGGGTAGGCAGGAGCTGGGGCAACTAATAGAAGGTCACCCTGTCATGCAGAACTCGGGTCTCGTATTAGTTATCATAAATTCCACTGAAATCAATAGGATTTAATAAAAATAAAGTATGGATTTAATCCCTTTGGCAAGCTCTTCGGTGAGCTGGCAGGAACAGATACTTTTCATTAAATGTACACACTGAAAATTAATGTTATTTCTTCATCTTAAATCCAGAGTGTGGTCTACAGTTATAATAAACACCACTTTATTTACTTTCTTGACTTTATATATCCATTCTATGAGTTTATATATCATTTCAAGTCAGAACATATCTTTCAGAAATGCTATCCTATTGGATGTTTAATTTTTATGACACTATTTTGAGGTAAGTCAAAAGGTAGTCAGTCCCAAATATATCAGATCTTAAACTTGGAGGATGTATGGGTGTTACATGACTGTAGGTCATTTTATGAAAGCCCTCAAATCTTATTCTTAGAATTAAAAAAAAATATTCTAAACCACGTTTCTCAACCTAGGTGACTTTAAGATGTGTGGACTTCCAATTCCCAGCAAGCTGGCTAGGGAACTCTGGAGTTGAAATCCATGTAGTTTAAAGTTGTCAAAGTTGAGAAACACTGTCATAGACATTTATATTCATATCATATCTTAAGGAGACATTTTATACCCATCTTTCCCTAACGTTAAACTTAGACTTCTCAAGAGCCCAAAGTACAGATAGTTCTCGACTTACAACAGTTCCTTTAGTGACCGTTCAAAGTTACGACACTGAAAAAAATGACTTATGATCATTTTTCATGCTTATGACCGTTGCAGCATCCCCATGGTCATGTGATTTACATTCGGATGCTTGACAACTGGTTCACATTTATGACGGTTGCAATATCTCAGGATCAAGTGATCCCCTTTTTACAACCTTCTGGCCAGGAAAGTGAATGGGGAAGCCAGATTCACTTAACAACAATGTTACTAATTTAAGAACTGCACTGATTCACTTAACAAATGTGGTGAGAAAAGTCGTAAAATGGGGCAAAACTCACTTAACAAATTTCTCACTTAGCAGCATAAATTTGGGGCTCAATTGTGGTCGTAAGTTGAGGACTACCTGTAACCGAAAACCTTGAATGCATCAGGCATGCTTACTTATGTATTTACATAAAAAGTTCACCCAAGAAAGTACAAGAAAACATAAGAATATCCATTGATATACTGTATATGGTAGTAATATCTCCTACTTGAATAATTGCATGGTATGCTCTCTCCATAAATCCAGCCCAGGAATGAGGCAGCAACAAGGAATGATGCCACTCTGAAGGCTGAATGTTAACCTGCATGTCAAAGAAAAGAGAATAAACTGAACAAAAATATGCAGTTACAAAGTAACACATACACACAAGCATACACAATCTCAAATTTATACTGGATTGCTGCAGTTATCAGATATTTTTCCTCTTTGTATCGTATCAGTTTTGAAGTTTGTACAAATAACACTCATACTTTTATATTTCCTTCTGGTTATTCAGTTTTACAGATTTTTCATGCAGAGACTGTAATTCAAAGGACAAAACAACTAGTCCTGAAAGCCTCATTAGTCTTATCTGATGGGAAACTGCTTTTCCTTCTTCTACTAAACATTTAGGGAATTACTAAGTGAATAAATAAATAAAGTACTGCACTTTGAGAAAGCTTTTGAATGCAGTTTGTGTAGCAAAATAGACATCTTGTTAAAGATTTCATAGTACAAAAGGTCTCTGAGGTACTAGACGGACTTGTAAACTATAAATAAATTTGGTTTTTAAATCTATAATATACTAATTGCACTATATTAATAAATTATTGAATATTTTACAATAGAATCTTAATCATAAGGAAAAATTATCCATATTTAGGAATGGAAAACTTTTATTACCTCAGTTTACTTTGACTAAGTATTATTTAAAATAACAGAAGTACAGTCAGGTTTTTTTAAAAGAAACTAATAGCACAACTCCACATTTCCTTGTAAAATAGGTTTACTATAGCAAATTGCCTGGGATCATTTCTATTTGTTCTGGGACTTCAAAGTTCCCTACTTTTTAAAAGAAAGAAAAAAAAGAAAAAGCACTGTAATTAAAATGATTGTGGTGCATTGTTATGTCTCATAATATTGTATGGCAGGCAAAAGAATCAGTTTTTTGTTCCTGTGTCCAATTATTTTTAGTATGGCCTCAACCAAAAACATTGGAAGTTGTCATGACAGCCATTTGGCGCCTATTAAACACAGGTTATGAGAACTTGGCAGTTTTCAGGTCAACATAAATTCAGGACATAATACTGACTACTATGTAACAGATACACAGACACAACTTGGTGTACAAACATATATATTTTGATTTGTTCCACCAATATATAGGAACTAAATTTTCCCACTCCCCACTTCCAATTTTATTCTTCCAAAAGTCATTTTGTGAAACTATCCAGAGATAAAGTGACTGATCCAACATCACTCACTTCATGGTTAAGTGTGTATCTGCACTAGGAGCTCACTAATCCAGGTCCAATGTACACAAGCCAGCTTTGATTATAATACACTTTTTTCAATATCTACTGTTATATTTTTTTTATTTAAAAACATTAGAATGACTTATTTAAAAAACCCAATTTCGATTTTATGTTCAATTCAGTTTCTTTCAATTCTTTATGTTCAATCCTGTTTCTTTCATTTCAATTACAGTAGTTAAAAGGCAGCAACAGATTATTCGGATAATTTGAATAATAAGAAATATTTAAAAATAAAGGAGTACCATTCTAACAAGAATAATAGAGATTTTAAATCTTAAAAACCAAGAAACACTGTGGAAAGCAGAAATTTCAAAACCATCTGTTGAAGAATGAAATTAATCCCAGCTGAGGCAGATCCATACAATTGGGCTACAGAGATAGATAAAACTTTGACCTAGATTCCTATCTCCCAAAGTTCTTTTGGTAAATAAAGTGGCAATTTTTCAGAATTTGTCTTTCTACATAAACAACAAACATCCTAAACTATGCTCAGGAAAAAAAAGACATCTTGGAAGCTTGTGCAATGTAGTAACATTGTTTTAGTGCTGTTAAAAAAAGCCCAAAATAGTTTAAGTATTCTGCACCATTTGAAATAATTGAAAACTTTTCAACATTAACCCCATTGTAAAGTATGTTGTAATGATCAGCCTCTCTAGGATTCACTCTCATCATCTTAGTACTCATGCAATTTATTACTTTCCACAGACGCCTTGGCTTCATTTGAAAATGGAACATGGAGCTATCTATCATCTGCATAATCTCAATTCTCTGAATGTCTTATCAGCTGTTTCATGGAAATCAGCTACCAGATTCTGGTTGGAAATGATGGAGTTGTTATCAACACATTTGAAGAGGAACAGATTGGGGAAGCTAGATATAGCTATTAGAGAGAGAAAAGGATTAAAAATAGTCATAGGAAAATGTCTATGGAGATCATCAGTCATCCAGGTCGTGGTTGTCCCCAAGTGCTTTTTCAAAAGGCAACTGGACTTTCTGGGTTTTTTTTTCTTTGAAGACGTTTCGCTTCTCATCCAACAGTGTAAGAAGCACAGCTCCACAACACAATCCTTTCAGCAGTTCCAAGAAGGCTACACACCAAGAGGTGACCTTGAGGACACAGATAAACCTCCAAGTGGCCTCAATGACTCACTAAAAGAATGTAAATGACCAGCTTCCTGCAAGGAATATAAATCCTTCCATTCCCCACCAGCTTCTTGGATGAGAAGTGGAACGACTTCAAAGAAAAAACAAGGAAGTCCACTTGCCTCTTGAAAAAGCACCTTTGAGAATCTTAGGAAGTTCCATAATTCAATAATCAAAGTTTTAATTATCCTAGAATGCATTTCTGGAATATTTATCAAGGTAAAATGAGACTCATTGCAAGGATGAGCTAGAAAAGGGTGATCTTTTAAATACCATATTACCTATGGGAATGTTTGTGTAGTTCTGTTTCATCCAATGTAGTCCTTGACTTACAACAGCTCATTTAGTGACTATTCGAAATTACAAAGGCACTGAAAAAAGTGACTTATGACCATTTTCACACTTATGACCATTGCACAATCTCCATGTGATCAAAATTTAGATGCTTGGCAATTGACTCATATTGATGATGGTTGCAGTGTTTGCCGCACTGACAAGCAAAGTCAATGGGGAAGGCAGATTCACTTAACGATCATGTTACTAACTTAACAACTAGAGTGATTCATTTAACAACTCTGGCAAGAAAGGTCATAAAATGAGTAGAAACAGGCTCAAACTCAACCCCTCCAAGACTGAGTGGTTGTGGTTGCCGGCATCTCAAGGTCTAGAGGCCCCATCATTTATGATGGGAGGGGAGTTCTTTACTCCCTCTGAAAGGGTCTGCAACCTAGGAGTCCTCCTGGATGCACGGCTGTCTTTAGACCATTTGACTGCCATGACCAGGGGGGCCTTCATCCAGGTTCGCCTGGTGCGTCAGTTGCGCCCTTTCCTAGACCGGGATGCCCTCCGCACAGTCACTCACACCCTGGTCACTTCCCATCTAGACTACTGCAATGCCCTCTACATGGGGCTGCCCTTGAGGTACACCCGGAGGCTCCAACTG